>VIAB01010813.1:26263-41361 GCA_009801035.1 Oophaga pumilio | reverse complement strand
TGCAGATAAGAAGCCGCATAATAATATGAATCTGCAAAATAATAATATTATTATTATTATCATTATTACAAGGCTATGTTCACACGCAGTGTTTTCGCTGCATGACAATTTTTTCAGCATTTTTGCAATGCTTTTTTCACCCATAGAATGCAATTAAAGAAATGAAGCAAACAGGTTTTAATTCGTTTTGATGTGGATTCCTTCTTCTGGATCAAGAACCTATCTCCAAAAAGCGAGGGGGTTCCGCACCATCTCCCAAAAGATGACCGAAAGCAAAACCGCTACTCCCATAGCTATGAAAGAAGCGAATCAGTGTATGTGCCTCCTCCTCTCTACTCACTGGTGGTCGGACATTGGTCAGAACAGGTGATTGGGAGAATCCCGCTCTGTAAATAGGAGTGAGTTAAAGAGGTGGCATCCAGATCTTTCGAGACTTTAATGGCACTTCCTATCGACATTCCATAAATGTCTCGCCATGAGACAATCCCTTCAACAGATTCATCCATATTGGAACAGATCAACAGGTTTAAGGACTACTGCTATTTTTTTGATGCCTAGGACCTTTCATGAACATTACATGTCGGGCTAGTTGGGCTGAAGCAAGGCAATCCCGAAAATACAAATTGGTGGAAGCAAAACTAATCTACAGGCATGACTACCCTAATCTTTTCCTGAATTTCAGCACGGACTCTAATTTTGCACAACTTTATTACCGTACATTTTCACAACATGCTATCAAAAACCACAACAACAGTATTCAGATCACAACATAGAAGCTGAGTGGCATCATATAGACACGTAAAGAATAATCATGACCCAACAGAGCATCGAGAAATCATGATTATTCAAAGCTGGTCATCTTCTTCCAATCATCTCGAGATATGTTAAGCCCAAAAAAAAAGTAAGAGCGAACACATACTTATTTTTGCTAAATTGAAATGGAGAATGTTGGTTGGAGCCCAATCTACTGTACCAATATTTCCACCCGTATCATTCAATAGATATCAGTAAGAAGTAGACTACAATTCTACAACTTGTCGGCATTGTCCCAACATGCTATAAGTCCCTTTTTAGGCTTCAATTCACATCACAGGCACTGGGTGGCCAAATATAGATATATAAAGCATAAATGTCACCCAACGGAGTATCGGGAAATCACCTTTTTTCAAAACTTCTACTAATCACCTTGGGATATGTTGAGCCAAAAGAAAAGGTTAGGAAGAACCATATTTTTGGTAAAGTCAACAAGATGTCAAGTTGGAACTGAGAGAACCTTAAAAAAATACTGATCTCCACAGGAGTGACTGGCAGCTGCATATCGTTTTTACTCTGACAATACAAATTGATACGTCTGCTGAACCTATAACGAGAAGATGGACCCTACATGGTGAAGGACCCTGAACAATGAAGCTTTATTTTTTCTGAAATTATGTCTTGTGGTTAAATTCAATTTTCCACCAACTAGTTTTCCTTTATTATTTATTATATATTTTTTTAAAAATCATTCAAAATTTTGTGATATATGTAGAACATTTAGTAGGTAGGTTTTATTTTATTATTTTAAACTAGCTTAATATTTATTAAAGATTATATGTAAAGAAATTATAGAAAAAGATGAAATAATTGAAAACTATTTTTCTTTTTAAATGACTGTTATTCTGTATGTTTTTAATGTATCCTTATGTGACAAGAATGTTCTACCTTAATGGTTTTTACCTTAACAATTTACCATACATCCATTCATTTCGAAAAAAAAAAAAAAAGCTTTCCACTTCATTTCAAGGGTTTGTGAACTGAATGGTGCATGAGAAAAGAAGCAAAATTTACTTATTGTATAAAAAGAACTTTCACAATTTGAAGTGTTTTGACTTTTTAATGATCTTTCTGAATGTAAAATCTCATTTTACATTTTACGGTACTTAATATTTTGTCAGTTATTGAGACCCTGGGTTCAAATCTTCGAACTTGAGTTAAGAGAAACTCCCGAAATTTGCTTCAGAGTTGCTTTAATTGGCCATCAGATTTTATTTGGTCTGAATTAAATTTGGTCCACGTTTAAATTGCCCCAAAAAGATGTCTATTTGGCTTTGAGATTCCGTAATAAATGGTGGGTCAGTAAGTAATTAAATGATAAAAAATTATAGAACCCTGTACAGACTCATCTCTGCCATTCCTCATCAGGTTCTCCACTTGCTTCTGCTGGATCTTTAGATCTAACAGCACTTTCTAGGTTTTAGATGGGGTGAGAAGTACAGCCATGTTATTGCTTCCCATGTGTTCACGAGAGGCCTAGTCAGTGCCAAAAGATCCATAGAGCGAAGATTGAAAACAAGGAATGAATGGAGGATATGGTAGAAAGCTAAGGCGGCCAGACATGTGAGCGGCAGACCTAGGCCAGGTAAGTAACAGAGATGAGCTAATCAATTCACAAGACACTGGTCAAGAAGCCAATTCAGAACTCTGTGGCCAAACCTCCTCCTGCCTGACAGCACCTCTGGCACTTCTTTTGGTCAGTTATGTGTGAGTCACATCACAGTGATGTCATCAAACCAGACCTACTAATCAGAGTCGTTGCTCAGGATTCCAAAACGTACTAGATGGCTTGCATAGCTCCCGTCGGGCAGCCGTGGACCACAGTGGTGGACATACTACTGGTGCAATCTGTGCTGGATCCCAAGAGGAAAGGGGGCCCATTCCCACATACAAAGCACATGGAATTGTGCACTATGATGAGCTATTGGACTGCAAAGGATTCACATATTATTTTTGCACAGAGGCCATTCTATGTCCACCAGTGATGGACTACCAACATGGCCGCTGGACTAGCGTTCTGAGGATCGATTCGCTAATTTGTAGTGAGCATAATCTTTTTATTATTTCTAGTGAATCCAAATTTATCAGGAAATTTGTAAGGAATTTGATTCATTACTAGTTAATTTTCTCATCTCTACTCGTGATTACATTATAAATCTGAAAAGTCATATGTTTATTCATGGCAAGAACATGTTTGTCTAAAACTGTATCCAAAAATTTGTGTCTTACCATCTCTCCCGCATAGACAAAAATGGAAAAATCTACAAGTCATGATGTAAAAATATTTTTTTATCAAAACATGGGCAAAAAACTGGTCAGAGTCTACAAGTTTCAAATGATGCAGGATATCCTGGTCACAAGGGAGCGCAAAGGACATGAAGAGGGAGAAAAGATTGGAAGATTTATTTAGTTTATTAGGTTCCACAACGCGTTTCGACAGATAATTTCTGTCTTCATCAGATGGTTTACCATCACATACCACCTGATGAAGACAGAAATTATCTGTCGAAACGCATTGTGGAACCTAATAAACTAAAGAAATCTTCTAATCTTTTCTCCCTTTTCATGTCATTTGTGCTCCCTTGTGACCGGTATATCCTGCATCATTGATCACATCCTCTTCTGAGGCACCCGGGTGGAGCAGCACCTGACTGTTTTTTTGCAACTGACAATCTCTGACACACCAGCCTGGCGCTCCATCAGGTTGTCTCACCATATTTTTTACAAGTTTCAAATGACACTGATGTAGAAGAGTTTTTATTTGTCTGCCCTATCACCTTTCGTGTACGACTTTATATTCTGTCCCCAAGCTGGCAATTTCTGTTGGTGATAGTCTCTTTTGGATGTCAGTCATTCTGCTGCAGTTTAAAGCCAGTCAGTGAAATACCTGCTAAGGTTTATCTCTTTGCTTTTTCTGTTCATTACCCTGCACCTATCTTTAGTTTCTTTTTAGGAAGTAGGCTTCATATTATCTAACTGTGCATACATTATACTTTGTTTTGTATTTCACTGTTTCATTTACTCAGTCTGGTATCTTTACTTTTTCAGCAAATTTTCCCTTTTGTAGGTAATTTACACTCTGCTTTGCCCTTTACTCTTTAGGAGTAAAGTGAAGCGCCTGAAGGGCTTTCAGGCAGCATATGTTACAGTTGCAATCTTCTAGTTTGTGGCTAGGGCTATCTCTGTTCACGCAGAAACTATTAGGGACTGTGGGCTTAGGATCTCTATTATGTACAGGAACCATCAAGGTCAGTTGCAGTTTTTCAGTTTAACCTATTGTCCCGAGTGAGTTCATACTCTAGCATAACAAGTAGTCACTGATGTAGCAGAGTAGGAGTAGTGGTGACTGATGTAGCATTGTAGAAGTAGTGGTGACTGATGTAGCAGAGTACAAGCAGTGGTCACTGATGTGGCAGAATTGTAATTGTGGATGCTGGTGTAGCAGAGTTGGAGTAGTGGTCATTGATGCAGCATAGTTGGAGTAGTAAACGCTGATGTATCAGAGTTGAAGTAGTGGTCACTGATTTAGTAAAAATGAAATAATGAATACTAATGTAGAATAATTAGAATAATGAATATTGATGTAGCAGATTTGAGCTGGCAGGAATGCCAACTACCTGAATACTCAGGCATTTAAAGGCACTTGGAACTCCGTTCTGGGTGCGAGTTTTCCATTTAGGCTTCTACAAGGAGCTTGAAAGAAAAGCAAGCAAAAATTGAAAATACATCTTTTAAGCTCAGAATCCAAGCCATTCTACATTAAAAAAAATATATGACTGCAAATTTGCATGAAACACATAAAATAAAGGAAAATGCATGTTTTTGCACAATTATAACAATCAGAGCAGACGGCTATTGCGTAATTTTGTGCAAACTCCCGCAGTATAAACGCAGTGGACATGACGTGGCATTTTCGTACTTAGAACATGGCCTTAGTGCATCAAAAATAGCTATTTTTTTGTTCTGTATGGTCACCTATGTAAAAGATATTCCTATTGGAGCTGATAAGTTTGTGTTATGCACAGCACAGAACTAGTTGTGTCCTAGGAGGCCCCCAGCATATCATAAAGATATTATTTATGGGCTAGTAAATCATGGCATGTATTTATTATAGAATGAACATTTTCTCTTATGCTTTGGTTTCTCTAGGAGTTTACTGCTACAAGTGAATTATTGTATACAACTTCTGGGTCAAGAAAGTGACTGTTCATGACAAGTATCAGGTTTTTCATGATGAATGGAGGCCTTTTCCATATATTATACGGTATGTTCTTACCGCAATCTCGCAGCTTGAAGCATGTATATTTGAGCTTTATATGTGGCATACTATTACAAAGCAACTGAAAGCAATATTATTTTTCCTAAGCTAAATATGTAGATTTTTTTCAGAAGTAATAATAATTATTTTAAGAAGAATCATATCTTATCTGGGTTCCTTGGATTCATTAAGAACCTGTAGGTGCATATAAATAAATGGAGGCTAGTTATTAAAGGGGTATTCTCAAGTTTAGAAGTTAACCCCCATCTATGGGATAAGGGCTAACTTTCTAATGGCTGGAGGTCTGATTTCTTGGACCTCCACTGATTAAAAGAACCAGGGTTCTGAATTTCCCAGTGTGAATGGAGGGGTTGTCGATCATGCTCATGGTGGCTCCTCTCATTCTTCATGGGACCTCTGGAGATTGACGAGCATTGAGCTCTACTGGTCTTCATTACTCTCTTGAGAATGAATGGAGCAGAGGTGAACATGATTAACCATCATTCCATTTACATGGGGCTCTTTGGGAAGTTATCCCCTCAGCAGTTGGAAAGTTATCCCCTATTCCATGGATATCGGATAAGTTCCAATCCTAAAAATAAAAAAATATTTAGACTTGAGAGTCCTCAGTGGTTGATACCTTTTAATGGCTAACTGATAAGATGGTAACAAATTGCAAGCTTTCGAGACTACTCAGGTCGCTTCATCAGGCGAAGACTAATACAAAATCTGAAGAATCACATATTTATACACAACAGGACACAGGAATAATGCAATAGGTAAGAAAAGTGACGTGAAGCAGAACTGTCATTATGGCAGAGGGATGAGCATAAATATTGGAACAGTTCATAGATAAGGAGAGAAAGTTTTATTGCCCTCTGATTGGAGTCTGCTATTGTGTTTTGATGCCCCTAGAAGGTCAGAGAAGCAGATTCCTTAATAGATGTAGAAAGACATAAATCCACGTGACACGTTCATTCCAGCACTAAGAGTGTCAAAGGTCATCATAAGTTTATATTCCCAAACCTTTCTATCTTTCTCAGATTTGAAGTTATCCTAAAAATACTCCTTTTAGTTCACTTGTCGAAAATTCTAAAGGATTATTCTCAAGATGGCAGTTCGCTCCTGTTGATTGACAAATCTGATCAGCGGCACAGTTGTGCTGCTTGACTGAACTGTTCCCTTTCCCATGCTGCAAGGAAAGACAGCTTTGCCTCTGCAGCACTGTAGGAGAGCGGAGACACTAAAGCTAGCTGTACCCAGTGATCTGACCAGCTTCTGAGCAGCGATTGCAAACTCTGTAGCACTACTTGCCTGGGAAACAACCACAATGTGGTCTTACTTAACACATCTGACCTAAAGTGGGTGCCAACCGTTTCACAAAATCTAGTCCATTGGCCATGTCATTATTCTGTGGTCACTAGATGGGAATCTTGAGAACTCCATCTTAGCTGCTGTCATCCATGACTCTTCTTTCTATTAATAGTGGATGCCATCAGGTAGGAATTGATTCTTAGGGACCTAAACCCAGCAGCCAAATATCAGAGATGTGATCGATGGACCAGATCCTGCAAATGTATTTGCAACAACTTGATTAGAGGAATATTCCCACTTGACACATGTTTGGATCAATATGAGACATCTATTTCAGAAATATCTGATAAGTGGGTGTTCTCTTTACAGAACTTCTCCGTTTCCTGATGATGGATTTCCCTTGCTCCCTTATTTGGTACTTCAGAAAAAAGGAGAGCTATGGAAACACCAAAGACTGGAGATGAATGGATCAGGCAAAATTTTATTTCGCCTGTTTTTTTCCTGGGAAATTTGATTCACAGAAGAGTTATTCTCTGCGAAATTTGTGTCTTTTATTATGCTCTGAGGTCTCTCAAGACCCCAGAGCATAATACACGCCATTATAAGCAACTTACCGCCCAGCTCTCCGGAACTTGGTCCTTGCCTCATCTTCAGATCTCCACCACTTGCACTAAAATGCCTGGACCTCTCACACTGGGCAGCGACTTTTAGCTTTGAAGTGGCCATGGAGGCAAGGAGAGGGCTTCGCTCATGCCTTGAGCAAGGTCATACGCATTATTTCATGACATCTTGTGCAGATTCCTTCCGGGTCTCATAAAAGCTGGTAGTCCTGGCCAAGCATGGGGGGGCCCGAGTATTTCTTTGCGAGTAGAGGAGATCTGAAGATGCAGAGATAACCGGACAGGTGACACTGAGGGTCCGGAGAGGTTAGTGGAAAGGATTATATATAAAGATTTTTTTTTACATTTTGATGGCCTTTAACGGTTCAGAAAAAAAGCAGCCACCGTCGCGATTTTACTGAATCCACACGGAAGTGAATTACAAAAATTTCTGCATTTAGGAAAATTCGAGTAGAATTCAATTTCACATGAATTTATTCACTCATCTCTACCTGAGACATGGCCCACATAAACTTTGATGGAGTGAGGCATACCCATCCAAAATCACCTCTTCCTGCCTGGAGCAATGAACAGAGAGTTGACCCAAATATGGGTGGAAGTCCCAGTTACAGCAAGGGTACCACAAAGAAAAATAACATTGCAGGCCTTTTATAGCCCACAGAAAGCACATTGTTTCCTTTGTTAAGTCGCAGCCTTTCGCGAAGTTCTACATTTCATAATAGTTCGACTGTATTCCTAAAAACTTTCGAGTGAACACAGTCCACGTTAGACTCATTGCATTTAAGAAAGGATGGGCAAATTTAGACCATGATCTCTAATTCCATGCAGGGGCAATGCATCTTAGCATCAGTTTCTAATTATTATCTTTAAAGCATAATTGTCAGTGGAAGGTTTATCAATTACCGCTTTAATGATTATAGGTCTGGCGAGATTGCGAAAGGTTATATTTCAGTTCAAAGATTCAATCAATCCTTGGCGGTTTTCTCCAGTTGAAAATGACATTCTGGAAAACCACATATTAAGATGCAACATTCTAGAGGCTGATTTTATGTTCACCCGCCATTACATAGTTTTATAGATAATTATACTGCTTAATCCTTAATTACCTTGCATCCATTTTAGCCTGATGCTCTTTAACATATTTCATGATATCATTCATTTAATAGTAATATCATGTTTCACGGGAGAAAGTCGAGTCTATTTCAAGTTAAGAAAAAAAATAAAGTAATTTAGCTGTCTTATTAAAATGGAAAAAATGGAAGTCACCCATGTGTGCAGAGATTTATTTGTTATCATGAGTGTTAAATGCAAGCTCGTAATGCCTACTATGGAGTGTCAAGATGACAAGATGGAAAGCGCGAACATGGAACTGCTATTCAACACAAAGAAGACAAGGATGTCGACTACTGTTAGATACGACCGGAACATGTTTGAGAAGGGCGACGACAAACTGGAAGTTGTAACAGACTACAACCTACTCGGGATAATGATCACTCCAGATACAGTGATGACATCGGAAGTTAACAGTAGAATAACTGTGAGCAACTCAACAGTGAAGTTACTGGACAAGGTCTTCAAATCGAGGAAAATTTTACTGGCGACAAAGACACGAATTTTACATAGTTTGGTCTTTTCTGTGGTAACATGGATGCAAAAACTAAATGATAAAGAAACAAGACAGAAAAATAAACCATGCTTTTGAAATGTGGTGCTGGAAAAGGATATCATCAATATCATGGATGGCAAGAAGAACAAATAAACCAATTTTAGAACAAATCAAGTCAGACATGTCACTCAAATCAAGGATCATTAAGCCATGACTTGCCTACTTTGAAAACATATGAAGAGAGCAATCACTGAAGAGGGACATCATGGTCGGAAGAATAGCAAGAACAGGGCGAAGAGGAAGACCAGCAAGCTGATAGCTTGATACTGTCAAAATAACAGTGAAGAAGACCCTGATGGATTTATCCTGGATTTCACAAGATAGATCTTCCTACAGATTGTTTATCCTTCAAGTCGCTGTGGCTTGAGATCAAGCTGAAGGCCAATTAAAGGAAAAATGTGTAAGTTAAATATATTGTTCTCTTTTCTTGCCACCACTATTAGGTGGGAGCATGTGATCTCACATTATGAAATTCAATTTTATCCCTTTAAAAGCCTCCACCATTATACTATACTGCAGGATCTTTACAGTTCTTGCAAGCTCCTTTACTGTTCCCGAGTAGTGATGTCACAAGCACAGGAATTGTGGCCACATTATTTCTTGCAAGTGCTCTTTATTGGAGGATACATACTGCTCAAACTGCTAGGACCGGTGATAGCTCACATTTAGGCAGGTTATTCCCTTGGATTTTCGTAATACAGACTGTGGCCACTCTTTTTGTCATCCTGTTGGTGCCTATGCCACATGAATATGAGATGCTAATAGGTTATTATGACTATGGTGACTAACAATGGCCATGAGCTCGGCCATGTATGGAAGCCTATAATACTAGTAAGTATGCTTGACAATTAATGATAGACTGCAATACAGATTAGAGATGAGTAAAAAGATTTGCACTATCCTTGTCCGATGCCCACTTCTGTACTCCGTGACAGCCAGATGAGGACAGTGCAAACTTTCCTGGCTGGAACTCGAATACCGGCATCATGGGTGCATTTTGCTATGACTAGACGTCATTCAACATGATTCCGTCTATTGCACCATCCTTCCTATGCCTAGCTAACCTATTAGATATAAGGGATGTCCAGGTTTCTGTCATCCGAGTGAAGGTCAAAAAAGTTTGCAGTGCCATGATACAGCTACCACAGATTACAGAAGTTTACCCTAGACATGGGAATTGTCAATCTATTTTGATAATCTCTAATCAAGATATGTTATCCAAGTGATCAGGACTTTCAAAATCTGCGATTCAAGTACCCAAAAATACCGTACTTATAATTGTCATTCAGTAGAAAAAAGATTCCTGACCAGTACTGATACATTCATTACATTGCAGCTTCTAATATCTGTGGACAACACTCCTCTGACAGGGTTAAACGCACTCACAATAGGGGTGATTTAAAGCTGAAAATCACACAAATCATAAAATAAAAAAGTAAAGAAATTATATATGGAAAATTATATTCAATGCACTTTAATTCACAACACTGCAGATATTGGGAATAGGTGAAGCTTCCTCAAGCCAACACAGTTTCGCATGCAGGCATGCTTCCTCATGGTCTCTTTAGAAAAAGGATGCGTGCCCATAAAATGTCATTGAAGAAACAATGACAGAAAATCCAAGGGTTAAATGTCCGCTGCCAAGGAGTAAGTGATTCAGGTGTGTTTGAATTATATTATTTATTCATTAAACTATGCGTTATGAAGTCGATCAGACTTCTTCATCAGATCTATCTAGTCCATGGATTTTCTATCATTGTTTTTTCTGTAACTCCTGGCCTATTCAGTCTAGGGAATGATGGGCATTTCTGCAGCTGATTAATTAAACCAATACTTCATTCAGAGTTGTGCCTGATCTTGCACAAAGCTAATCTGTGAGTGCACTACTCAACAGTAACAGCACCTTACCAGTTGATCTGCACAAGCAGGACCTTCTTTTTCCTTTTGTCTTCCATGAACTTTCATTGGCCTGATGGAGGTTCGCCTATCCCGAATATCTGCAGTCTTCTAGTAAGGCCGGTGTCACACTTGCGTGTGTGATGCAAGAAACTCGCTCGAGTCTCTCGTATCAGCACCTGGCACTGCTGCTGGCATTCGGACCGGAGCATGTGGCTGCATGTAATTCTATTCTATGTCCGAGTGCCGGCGGCAGTGCCGGGTGTCGATGCGAGAGACTAGTGCGAGTTTCTCGCATCACACACGCAAGTGTGACAGCGGCCTGAAAAGCACTTTGAAGATAATTTGAAGAGTAATTTTATTACTTAATCGTTGTTGCCTCCTTCGGAACTAAAATCAAATAATCACTTTAGTAATCCTACATGTTGAATACTGGAGAAGAATAGATTGCTTGGCGCAACCCAAGTACATGGTCCAAGTCAATGGTCTCTAGCCATGAACAGGCGCTGTGCAAATTTTCTTACTCTTCAGGGTAATAGGCTCAAATTACGATTAATTGGCCTAGCAAGACATCAACTCTGCCACTCCATGAAGGTAAATCAAATGGCATGCCGGAAAACCCAGACGCTTAGGAAATTTACACGGGTATACTTAGCTAGACAGCACTGACATGGACAGTGGACCAGAGTTGTGGAAAGTGATCCGCTAATCTCTAATGAACACGTTAACCCCCATAATGAGGCGTTTTCCTGATGTCACAAACAATCGAAAAGGGGATTCATCAGAGAAAATAACTTTACCCCAGTCCTCAGCAGTCCACTGCCTGTACCTTTTGCAGAATATCAGTCTGTCCATGATGTTTTTTTCTGGAGAGAAGTGGCTTCTTTGCTGTCCTCCTTGAGACCAGGCCTTGCTCCAAGAGTCCCCGCCTCACAGTGCGTGCAGATACACTCACACCTGCCTGCTGCCATTCCTGAGCAAGCTCTGCACTGCTGGTAGCCCGATACCGCAGCTGAAACACTTTTAAGAGACGGTTCTGGCGCTTGCTGTTCTTTCTTGGGCGCCCTGAAGCCTTTTTGGCAACAATGGAACCTCTCTCCTTGAAGTTCTTGATGATGCGATAGATTGTTGACTGAGGTGCAATCTTTCTAGCTGTGATACTCTTCCCTGTTAGGCCATTTTTGTGCATTGCAATGATGACTGCACGTGTTTCTTTAGAGATAACCATGGTTAACAGAAGAGAAACAATGATGCCAAGCACCAGCCTCCTTTTAAAGTGTCCAGTGGTGTCATTCTTACTTAATCATGACAGATTGATCACCAGCCATGTCCTCATCAACATCCACACCTGTATTAATGGAGAAATCACTGAAAAGAGGTTAGCTGGTCCTTTTAAGGCACGGCTGCAATGATGTTGAAATGTGTTTTGGGGATAAAGTTCATTTTCTAGCCAAATATTGACTTTGCAAGTAATTGCTGTTAAGCTGATCACTCTTTATAACATTCTGGAGTATATGCAAATTGCCATTAGAAAAAGTGAAGCAGTAGACTTTGTAAAAATTAATATTTGTGTCATTCTCAAAACTTTTGGCCATGACTGTAGATACCACTTTGAGGTAGATACAATATTTTGATCGCCATTTACTGCATTTTATTGCAATGCTGCTTTTGCCAAAATAAAAATTTGGCGTTTTGATTTTTTTAAAAACCATTTACCTATCAGATTGTTTTATCTTATATTTTTATCAGACTTTTATGAATCCAGTAATACTAAATATGTGTATTTTTTGTTTTATTTTTAATAGGGGGAAAAGGGGGTGATTTTTTTTCATATTTTTGAATACTTTTTTTTACTTTGTACTGTATTTGTTAGTCCCCTTAGGGGACTTGAAGGTGTCATCATCTGATCGCTTGTGCTATACAAAGCAGTGCATGAGCACTGCTATATATAGAGAAATCATGATCTATTATGAATACCAGCCACAGGCCAAAGTTCACAGGAGATCGATAAAGACAACGTGCTTCCCTGCCGACACATATTGAATACAGCTGTCAGAGATGGACAGCGGGATTTAACAGATTATCAGCCAATGGTGAAGCTCCGCTCCACCCGCGGCTGTTAGAGGCACATGATGGCTGATTAGATGGCTGGAAAATATACAAACTCGGCAAGTGAGCCTGCACCAAAGGCAGGGATTTAAAACATGATGCACATGTACGTCTTATGTCCTGAAGTGGCTAATAAGAATTTACAAAAAGGATGGTCAATTTTCTTTCTGCCTCGAAAAAAAAATAAAAAAAGAAAGTGATTAAAAAAACATCTAACTGAAAATCATCTCATAAATAAGCAAGCACACAGTTCGGCAAACCGGAAGACACAAAATGTTATGGATCTATGAATGCAGCAACACAAAACACTCTGTAAAAAAACAGCATCCCAATAGTTTACTTACTTCCCTCCCAGACGAAATGCTGCTCTGTCCATAGATGGAGGGAGATGTGACAAGAGACATCCCTCTTCAACCTTTCATAATAACTATTGTGCATGCACATATCTCTTCTGTGCTTGCTTGATTTATTGGCGACAGTAGATCATTAAAAAAAATAATAGTTTATTCTAAAGTGACTGGAAATAATAGACATATATTAGGATTGTGGAGCTTTACAAGACTGACCAAAAAGCTAAATCACGTTTTTGTCTAAGCTTATTCCTTCTCTGTAAATTCTCTTACTGTACATTTTCATCAGTTTCAATTCCAAGCTCCCTGAAGCAACATTCAAACGCGAAACGTGCGTCGGGGTACGTGGCCGAGGTCAAGGCAGGACAGTCTATTAAAATGGGTAACTATTCCCGAAGTTATTAATATTATTTTTGACAAATATGGGGTGCGACGGATGGATTTAGAGACTATCTTTTTGAATGTGTATTGTCTTGGCTATCCATAAATCCAATTTTAATGAGGGATACTAGTACATATAAGCATTTGACACTTTTTTACTAAGTCCTTGTAAATGGATTATATATCCTCCCTTCCTTCTGTTTGCACTTCATTACAAATCCAGACCTTCTCTTTGGCCAATTTTTTTCACACCTATGGATTTAATCACCTTTTTCTGTTTAAAAACCATGTATTATTTTTTTTGTATTTTTTTATTTGAATTGTTGCATATTAGCTTGAAATAATACATTTTGATATTTTTATTGGCATATTTTTGACTCGGCTTTCTCCTTGTTTTGTATAATTTGGTGAGTCGCCATTCACATGGGTACATGATATTTCTGGCATTTATATATTGATCAAAATCATGTTGTATTTTTTATTTTGTTTATTTCTGGTATTTAAATATTGATCAATTCCATGTTGCATTTTTTTGGGGTTTTGTTTTTTTCAAATTCTATTTTTTTCCCCCAAATATCATTGATCACGCTTATCAATCAACTTTAGGGAATTTCTATTTTCATGCTGTAGAATCACTAGAATTGCTTCGGGGTTCCAGCACCTAATACATAATCAATTGCCATTGCGTCGTACCTATCGTCCAGCCAGTTTACATGGTACACACATCTGACGTGAGATTTTTCTCTGGAGTGTACTTGCCTATATTCAATTAATTATTATGTTGACATAAATGGACTTCAAACAAATATCTGAATGTATATTTCTCATGTTCTGACTATCCCCCCGATCATTAATGCCTCATTTTCTTGCCAGCTGATCTTGAACTCTCATTCTATTTCTTGGAATGGTTGGTAATATTTGTAGTCGTTTTTTATTTCCCTTTGGAGAAAAAGGAGGAGACCAAAATTTAGTTTGTCTTGTCAACTGAAACAAACATCCTGGGATGTGACATTTGCGTTATGTTTTCTAACTCTTCAGGTACTCTGTACAGATGCACTGTCAATGAGCCGTTACATTGAAGCATTAACTTTTCCTGTCACCACTAGAGCTGAATGCAAATTGTTACCAATGTGAATGAATTTCATTAGTTAAACATTTTTTTTCATCATCCATTTGACTGCGGAAAGCAGAGAATCAAAAGCATCGTACTCTTCCAACTATGTGCAACGCAACAATTATTCCAGCGACAGCTTGTCTCTAGCAAATGAGAAAGTTCAATACTATTAATGGAGGCATAAGCGGATATTTACTGATCTTTTAAGGCAGATTGTAACATAAATGTCACCTACAACAAAATCAGACTTTTGAGTAGGGCACTACCATGTCTAGGAGTCCATTGTCCTCCTCGGGGAAGCACTCTTTAGGTCAATTAAAACCCCATGCCACCCATATACATGAAAATACCGTACACTACAGATGAGCAGATTGATCTGCAAAGAATCGAATTCACATCCTGAAAGTCAGGGCTTGAATGAATTTGAAAACTAGTCAGGCACCAATTCCCATATTGCTGAAGCTTCAGAGAGCAGGCAAACATCACTTTGCACTGCTGCACAGGCCTCCCCATATTGCCCTGAGTCTTCAATCTCTCTTTCTCTCTCATGTATAGTGGAAGCTATTCTGGTCAGCTG
>VIAB01010812.1:69697-82061 GCA_009801035.1 Oophaga pumilio | reverse complement strand
CCGTAATACAAAAGGCAGAAAAAAGATACTGTATCAGAAGATACATTTATATATACTGTATATATCTTTAACTTTGGGTTAATTCTAAGCATTCAAACAACCAAATATAAAAATCAAGTAAAGAGAAAGCTCGCCTGATTCAGGTTTTCCTGAAATAAGTCACGTTTTGTTTTTAAATATCAGATAACTTCTTGTTAATCATTTTCCAAGATATTTTAACTTCAAACCAGATAAATATTTACATTAGTCAAAAAACTAAGTCTGCTAATTGCCAACCTGGAAGATGAAAAAATAGATTTTATGTTTGTTTAGTTGGGGGATGCTCTGTGCAAAATTGTCAGACTGTCCAGGAAGGTGAAAATTTCACATTATGAAGACTACAATATTTGTGGTGTGGACAATTAGTATTCTATAATGACTTACTTGATAACCATTGAAATTGCCCATTCAGAGCCAGATTTTATAAGGGAGAGAGAAGAGTCAATTACTTTGGCGACTTACCCACTGGTGGTCCCAACCACCCCTTTCGCCACATCACTTTCCAGATACAATACTTCCAGCAACAGCCAGAGTTGTAACATAGTGGCTACTTTATTGCACTGTAGTATGCAAATTGCCTCTTCAGACAGGAAGAGGACTTGAACTCTAGTGCCACCTATTGGAAGAAGAAATCTTAAAAGTCAATATCAAGCCTTACCACGTGACTTAGATTAAAGCCAAACCAGAATCTCAGTTTGTAGACACAGTGTTTCGGGATGTTGCCCCTCTTCAGTGCAAACCATGAGATCTGATTTGGCTAGGTGAGAGGCTCCTGACTGGGATCTTATGGGTAACGTTTTTACTTGTGGAGAGTGACATTCCTGGGATGCCAGTGTAAGGAGGCTTATAAGCCATGCAATGCTTCTCTTGGAAATTAAATATGCAAATTGCCTCTTAAGAGAGGAAGAGAAGAAAAAGTCTAGTGCAATCTATTATCCTTAGTCATATGGCAAGACTTATTAAAAGGTCGATATTGACTTTTAGAATTACAGGTGAAAATGCCAGATTGTTATACTGATGTGGAGATCTGGTGTTGCTGTTCACTTAGAACGCATTGAGGGCCCATTGACACAGGACGATGTGGTGCCAATAATGATGATTCTTAAGCCTACTGAAAAAATCATGGGACCCGTCGATCGAGCATTTTAACTCTTTCATCAGGTGTTTGCTGTCCTGTTCACACAAGCGTCAGGAATGAGCATTCCTACAAACAGTCATTTCCCAACTATCGGCCCATCTAAATGGACCCTTAGATAAGCACTAATAGAGCTCTGTGAAGAGTTTCTTCTATGTAAAATTTATGATTTTTGGTAAAGTCTTTTTATTTCACTGAAGTTTTTTTTTTCCACATATGTTCTGTTATCAGGCAACATATGGGAAGCATACAGTAGCTCCTTTAACATATAAATAAAGAAGATTAGTTGATGATGAGCCGGTTCAAATTGGAACCTTATCCTACTTCATTGAAACCTGTAATTGAAAAAGAATAAAGTTGACTTCACGTTCTACAACGTTGAAGTGGAGCTCGTTCTCACATATGGTATCACTGTGTCCAGACTGCCGTCACAAGTTCAACCACCTGCAGATTTTGTATGTTTAATAGGCATTTCTGGGAACTTTTTGGAGTTACGACTAATCTTGTTTTAAATTTCTAGAGCATGAAATAGAAGCAATCCCTGCAGAGGAGTAAATGTTGCTTTTGCATAGTTATGGGTGGCATGGGGTTCAATCACGGGCAAAGTATAGGATGTCAACTGTTTCACATTTCTGTTAATAAACCCAGGTGTTCCTTTCAGAATGATGGAAGAGGTGCCCTTTGTTTTTGCATCAAGAGATTGTCACCAAGCTGAGATCAAGATGTACGAAGGGCATTCATTAAAGATTTCTCCTGACCCACTTCTATTTATCACAGGATGCTTAAACTGCACATGTGTAATGATATAAGTCTCTATAGGTTATGTGCCAATTTGCAACTCAGAACTGATAACGGTCTTGATTTTACAGGTGCTGAAGTGGTGTGAGTTTTGATAATGGACCCAGTGGAATACAGAGCAGTCATCAAGTTCCTTTACTTGAAAGGCCGCACACCAAAGGAGACATTCGATGAGATGAAAGAGGTTTATGGTGATGATTCCCCATCATAGGATGTAGTCAAGAACTGGCATCGTCAATTCAAATGTGGTCGTACTTCGGTGCAAACAGATCCAATTCCAGGTCGACCCCACTCTGGATGAACACACCATCCAGCAAACGGAGGTCGCCATTTTGGAAAATCGCCATGTAACCATCTGCAACCTAACCCAAAATATCAAGATTAGTGTGGGGTCCATGAAAAAAATCATCCAACACCATCTTCACATGCATAAGGTATCCCTGGGTTTCCCCTCTGCTCATACCTTTGCAGAAGCATGAACAAGTCGAATGCTCTCAGGCTCTATTGACGATGTGCCATGAAAACCAGGAGGACTTTTTCAACAGACTGATCACACAGGATGAAAGCTGGGTCCTTCATTATGATCCTGAGGCTAAAGTCCAGTCGATGCATTGGAAGCATCATGACTCATCACCTCCAAAGAAGGCTCTTGACTAATCTTTGGCAGGCAAGGTCATGCTCACAGTATTTTCGGACCAGCACAGAGTAGTATTGATGGGTTTCCTAGCAAAGGGTACCATGATCACTGGGGCATTCTATGCTTCACTGCTGCGAAAATTGCAGGAGGCCATCAAAACCAAGAGTTGTGACATGCTCACCAATGGTGTCTGCCTTCTGCAAGACAATGCACCAGTTCACAACTCACATGTTGCCCAAATGGAAGCATGCTCCTGTGACTTTAAAATTCTACTGCATCCCCCTTATTCACCTGACCTAGCACCATCGGAATTCCAACTCTTTCCAACAATGAAGTTTTTTTTTAAGGGCAAGCATTTTCCAGTTGATGATACTCTGATTTCTG
This sequence comes from Oophaga pumilio, assembly GCA_009801035.1. Classification (NCBI taxonomy): domain Eukaryota; kingdom Metazoa; phylum Chordata; class Amphibia; order Anura; family Dendrobatidae; genus Oophaga; species Oophaga pumilio. The sequence goes on along the minus strand of VIAB01010812.1, from coordinate 79,068 downwards.
AAATCACAATGTGTCTTTTGGAGCAAACTGTCGACTTCTACAAGTGAGGTGTTTACAGTTGCTTAAAGAGATGGGAGAAGTATGCATCCCTAGGTGGCACCTATGTAGAGAAGGACTAATTTCTGTGCCAATTTTCATTGCTCTCAGTCCACAGGAAGTGGGTCAGGGGAAATCTTTAATGAATGCCCATCATATATTTGCTCTTCAAACTTTAGGCATAGATTAAAAAAAAAATCAATCCTCCGACCAGTTAATGCCTTAGTTCCCTGTGAATCAATTCTACTATATATTTATGTGCTACTGTACTACATTTTCCATGTTCTGATTTCCTCTTTCTGCACAGCTGAAGATGATTTCCCGAATTGGTGTCTTAATCAGCTTGTTTATCTGACGTGGATCACATGGCAGGAGGTATGTGCAGATTGGCTCATGTGGGGACTAACCTGACTGGTTTTCTGGTGGCATTGTTGCTGGCATGGGTTGCATATGTGACTGTCATGGTGAACATATGGGGTTGTGTCACAGAAATATATGTATCTGTCCAGGAGTGCATAAATGTGTATTACGCTTTGTGCACACAACCGTAAAAATTGGATTAGTGTTATCTATCGTTTTAACAGATAGCACGCCGTGTTATTCTATGGAGCTGTGCACAGGTTCAATTTTTACATCAAACTGATGGGCAGCACGGTGGCTCAGTGGTTAACACTGCAGCCTTGCGTCCTGGGTTCAAATTCCACCAAGGACACCATCTGCAAGGAGTTTGTATGTTCTCTCCATGTTTGCGTGGGTTTCCTCTGGGTAGTACGGTTTGCTCCCTCATTCCAAAGACATATTGATAGAAAATTTAGATTGTGAGCCCCATCGGGGACAGCAATGATAATGTGTGCAAAACTGTAAAGCGCTGCAGAATATAAAAATAAAGATTATTTATTATTATTATTATTAAACTGAGTCGGTCTGAGGAAAGAATTGCAGCAAGCATAAGTTGCATCTGATCATGGGATTGCACTTGACCGTTCATTTCTATGGGTCCATGGAAAAAAATCAGACCGAACTAGTATGACATCCTAATGGGGTCCATTCTGTACTGACAGAATACAGAAAATTATGAAGATCTGATCAAATTCTGATCAAACTCTGATTAGAGTTTGATCTTCATAATCAGACCGATTTTCTCGGATGAGAGAAAAACAGTCTTGTGACACTACACTAATGGGCAGGAATATGTGCTGTCATGGAGGAGCAAATAGGCGGTTACTATGGAGTGGGCATATATTATAAGAGCAAACATAGCTTTCAGGTGACTATTTGGCTGTTGTTGTGGCATTTGCGTCTGTAACAGAGGGCATCTGGGCTGTCAATGGTTCAACAGTGGCTGTCAAGGAGGCAATCAAAGCTTTGTATTGTGGCAATCTCAGACTGTTATGGTGGTATGTAATACAAAAGCAACAATCCAAAAATGTTTCGGGCAGCAAAATCCAAACCATATTGACATTCTAAAGATTTATTTTTATACTTCTATAAAAATAAATTAACTTCAGGTGAACTTTTGACTCAGTGGATCTCACTTTATTTCCATTCCTTCTGTACAATGGATTAGTAAGTTGGTACAGTATGTTAGAAAGGTCACTCATTACATACTGGAATTATGTAGCTGTAAAGTAACCATAGTTATCCACCCAGAACTACTCACCTTAACAAAAACGCCTGTGTCTATTCACTCTTATGTTATGTATAGGCTCTATTTCTGTGCTGCACTGACTAATCTTTGACTCTTAGTCATACTGCTACCAGAAGACATATTTCCAGGACCATTATTTTGAATATTTAAAATGATTTTTTCAAAATGATACAGATTGGTCTATCTGGAACGATTGTCAACTGTACTGAAAATAGGCCAAGGCAAACTTACCTTGTCGATAACTTTCATGGACACACTTCTCACCACATGACGTGGGGTACACCTGCAAAGGTGAATTTACCACTCAATTTTGCCCTCAACCTCTGTCAAAAGCTGCAAAGTGAGCATAAATCACACCCTGACACCGTCTACACACCCCGAATACAAAACACGCTGCCAACACTCATCCCTGGGATATAATTGACCGTCTAACAGTCAAAAAACCACACACTCGCTAAAAGACTATGGATTCTTTGGAGCATACAAGAGCCAAACTTATTAAAGTTGTAAGCTTTAAAATGAAAAAAAAAAGTGCTAACAAGGAAAGGTGTAAAAAAAAATCAAAGCGACATACAAATAAGAAAAACAGTTCTAAAATAAATATGGAGAAATAACAGAAATACCTAAACATTTCCTTCTAAAGTTTATTTTTCAGTTTCATTGAGGGAAGGAGAAACGGATTATGGATCACATCCAAAAGAAGCTGACCCCCACATGTGAACACGTTGGGTAGCCCATCTTTTATATGCATGGTCCTGGGCTTAAGTTTTCAGGATGGCCTAGATTGTAATATTAAAATTGCTGGTCTGTAACTGGACCATGGGATAATAGAGGAGAGTACCATGTATATTAAATACTTTGTTTCTGCCAACTATCCCCCTACTATATTAAACAGAAAATGACCAGCACTATTTGCTCAACTTTGAATCTCCTACTTACCAGGCCGAGGTCTCATAAATGATCCCCTCTGTAGTCTCAGGGAAACCCCGATCGGTTCTAAAATCCGGTAATAAAAAGACCTAGAGAATATGCCCTTTTTATAGTGTCAATGTTATGAACTGAAGACTTAAACTAATGTTACTTTACTGATGTTATAATGTTTCCTTACAATGATCATTACAGAGATACAGAGATGTAGCTTTAAGCTTCTGGACCCAAGAGCAAAATCTATACTGTGTGAAATCAATACATGCAATTAATGGTTTTGTTTTCCACTGATGTAAGAGAAGGGTGGTCACCTCAATAACCAAGACCCAAGCAAGACTAAGCTAAGTGTTTGTTATACTATTATTCGGGTAGGAAATTTAAAAAGATTTACTTTTTAAGAGACGCCGGCGGCCGTGGAGCTCTCAATTCTGGACCTCGTCACATCGACCCTTTACTATCTCCAGATTCCTTCACCATAACTGACAGATCTATAAACCTCTCCTTTTTGGACTATACACAGTCTTGCAGTTTATCTTTCAACACTGTTAGCTTGTACCATGTATGTTTTCTTTGGGATATCGTGAGAACAATGATACAGATGGGATGATTTAGTGAATCCTGCTTTGAGCAGGGGGTTGGACCAGATTACCCAGGAGGTCCCTTCCAACGCTACCATTCTATGATTCTATGATACTATGAGATGGAAGGGCTATCAGATACATTGTGTAGAGCGTGGAACACACACTCAGTCAGCGTAAACTTTTATACTATTGATATTACTTTTTGAGTGAGTAGATATACTTTTTTTGCCACCTGGGAGAGTGTGCATTTCTATCACACGCTCATACCCAGTATTTCTATTTTTAGTGGAAGCGCTGGTGTTTTTTATTTTATTTTAAACTTATAGAGTTGACCTCTACGACATTGGTAATTTGAAATTGCAATGCCAAAAACCATGCTTAGTTTCCAGGCTATGAACAAGGATATTTCAGGGCACTTTCTTCAGAGGATCCTTAACCAAATTTGGAATAAGAGGGTTATATAGCCAAAGAACCAAGTATCTCTGATGTTGAATCAGATGATATTTTATTGTATTGTATTGTAGGCTACGTGATCATGCCTTCCATCCTTATAAGAGACGTCCTACTTATTCTTCTGAGATAACCCGCAATGATAATAAGGTGATCAATCTCAGTAAGCATATTCTATCTGACTCTGACATATCTCTTCTTGGTAAGGGGCTGTCTTTCTCACCTACATCTAATTATGATCCTTTTACGGGTGTCAAAGACTTGCACATTTTCGCTAGGTCATTATTGTTCAAAAGATACTTTTATAATAATGATATCTCTCATCTCTTTCCTACAGAAGAGGAACAGGAGGCATTGAGGACCTTAGAGGAGTTATCCTCTGAAAACAGTGACGAAGGAGGTAAGATCCCTCCCTCCATTCGTCCTCATTCCAAGAGATTCCCACCTCTCTCTACATGTCCTAGCATTGATCTATTTGTCCGGGTGGTGGCGGAAGACTTCGCTAAAATTCCTTTGAGGAATAATGTGAACAATTTGACAAGAGACGAGAGAACTCGTCTCAAATTCCTACAAAATTTACCTGATGTGGTGCTGAAGCCAGCCGACAAGGGTGGTAACGTCGTTATCTGGCCCAAATTGCTCTATGAAAGAGAAGCCTATTCTCAACTAGGCAAGTCTACCTGCTATAGAAAACTAACATATAATCCACTTTCAGCATATGTAGCTAAATTGGATGATATCTTAAAAAGAGCGGTCGATTCCGGCGTTATCACCTCTGGGCTGGCTTCGGCACTCGCAGTCAAGGAACCTACTATTGCCACATTGTACTTGTTACCGAAGGTACATAAGAGTCTTACGTCGCCACCCGGCAGACCTATTGTTTCTGGGAGGGGGAATCTCTTGGAAAATATCAACAAATGGATTGACTATCATCTACAACCCCTTGTCTCTTGCCTCCCTTCCTATCTTAAGGACACGGGTGACTTGTTGCGCAAGGTCGATGGATTGTGTTTTGAGGGTGATACTCTAATGGCTTCGGTTGATGTAGAGTCCCTATATACTAACATCAGGCACACCGACGGCATAGCAGCAGTACGCTTTTATTTGAGTACCACTATGCTCTCTTTAGACTTTAGGGACCTACTGCTGGAGCTATTGGAGTTCACCCTCACCCACAACTTTTTTGTGTTTAAGGGGTCCTTCTACTTGCAGCTCCAGGGGACAGCGATGGGCGCTGCTTTCGCACCAGCCTACGCTAACCTCTTCCTGGGGTTCTGGGAGAGGGACCTCTTCCTGTCGGATGGGGAGGGGTTGATGGAGCGCGTCCCTTTTTGGACGCGCTACATCGACGATATCTTCTTCATTTGGCAGGGCACATCCATTGACCTTGTGCAATTTGTGTCGTCTTTGAACAACAATGACCAAAATATACACCTTACACTTACTTGGGACCAGTCCAAGATTAATTTCTTGGACGTGACTATTTTGAAGGACAGTTCTGGTTACTTACAAACTGATATTTTTCGGAAGGAGACTTCGACTAATACAGTTTTACATGCCACATCGTGCCACCCTTCCCATGTTGTGAGGGCTATTCCTGTGGGGCAATTTCTCCGTTTACGGCGCATTTGCTCCACTGATTCTGATTTTGAGGTTAGAGCCAAGGAACTGAGATTGCGGTTTCTCTCTAGGGGCTACAGCGGTCGCAGTATTAAGAGAGTTTATCAAAGAGCTAGACATGCTACACTGGATGCTTTATTGTATGGTACTAAACCAACGAATAATAATTCCAATAATATACGGTTTATTACCACCTGTCATCCCTAACATCTCAAAATGCGAGAGGCTATACAGAAAGCTTGGCCCATTCTTAAAGTAGATCCCGTGATTGGTAAATTTCTTCCAGAGAGACCAGCATTCACCTTTAGAAGGGCCAGAAACCTACGTGATCAACTAACTGCCAGTCATTATCCTGATGTACAGGTGGCCACATTTCTTGACAGGTTTCCCCCCGTGGTGGGCTGTTCGCCTTGTGGAACGTGTGTGGCTTGTCCCAATGTCGAGCGATGCTCTTTTTTTACTAATTCTGACGGTACTAAAAATTATACCATCAAACAGCGCATCACCTGTACTACCAGGTATGTTATTTACTGTGCTAGTTGCCCATGCGGCCTATTTTATATTGGTCTTACTACCAGACAATTGAAAGTTAGAATTAGAGAGCATGTGCTTGGCATTGGGGTGGCTTCCGCTTGCACTGACGTCTCCACTTTAAAAACTTTACCGCGCCATTTTCATCAAATGCATCGGTGCGATGGCTCACTTCTGAGGGTCAAGGGCATTGATGCCTTACGCGTTAATATACGGGGAGGCGATTTGTCAAAGCGGTTGGCACAGGCAGAAACAAAATGGATCTGGCTATTAAAAACTTTACACCCTAGTGGTTTGAATGAAAACATCTCTTATGTCCCGTTTTTGTGATCTTCTGGCTCTGATATCTCCACGTATCCCATTAACCGCATGATATTGTTCTTATTTGATTTTAACTTGTTTTATTTTTATTCTAGATATTCTTTTTGTCCTGTTGTTCCGGGGTATCTTTGAATTACTGCACAAGACCCTCATTCTGCCGTGACTTCATCTTCAGTGCACATGGGTTTATGCGGTGCATTTATGTTGCACTTATTGCCGTAATTTATATTCTATGTATTAGTATGCAATGAATCCTTGTTCTAGTGTACATGTATACGTCATTTCAGATATATTTGTATATACCATTCATTTATGTTGATTATGATGTGACCTATATTCTATATATGTACATATTGATTGATTTATTATCCAGTACTATGCTATACATACATGTGTATTCTTTTTGATGATATCTGACGTATGGAGATTTACAATATGTACCCATTTATTATGTTATATTTCATGTTTATGATTTATGTTATCTATTATGTTCTGTTGGCTTTGTTAGTTATTTAGTGTTATGTTTTATATTTTATGTATGATCTGTTATGCTTCTTTTCTTTATTTTTGTGGTTTTGTGCTAGTGCATATGTTTTGTTATTTTTTGCACATTTTACTTATTTTTGGCTATTCTTGTATTATATTACACAATTCTGTTCTTGGTCTGTATTATTCTTCGTATACTGTAATAATTTTGCGTTTTGCACTATGTCTTGTATAGTGGTTCATGTGTCAATTAAATCATGTATTACCCCGGTTATTTTCATGTTTGCGCAGGCGACTGTATTCTCTGCGACGCCGGTGTCACTTCCGGTGACGTCAGACGCCGGAGCACGTGGGGCCCCGCGTGCTTCCGGTCATGGCGTCGCCGGGGTGTCCGTGTGCTGATCGCTTTGATGTGGGCTTCACCTGCGCGACATTTAAACAGGGTAGGATATATAGGGCACTTTTGCTGCCCATTAGACACGCCCCCTGAGGAAGGAGTGAGGAATCACTCCGAAACGCGCGTCGGGGAGGGCTGTCTGGCGGCAGGCACCTGCAGTGTTCTCAATCTCTGGTAAATATGTTTTCACCCAATGTGTTTATTCTGCTGCTACTTTGTCCTGGCTATGTTTAGCACAAGCTGGCAATGCTCCTACATACTAATTTTCAGCACAAGCTGCTATTTGTCTATTCATATACATTGATTTGCAGCATACAGCTGGGCATGTCATTGTCTTGACAACGTTTGTCATATATTGTCGATGTCCATAGACACTTGCTATATAGAGTTTGTGCTTTACGTTTCTTAGGACTCTTGTATATATATATATATATATTCATCTGCAGTGCTTTGTTGCTACGGCAGCCCATCTATCATGTGTGTTTTCTGTGATGTGGGTTTCCCCTATAGTTGCCATCCTACTTTGTCACATATATATTTTTAGACATGTTTCAATAAAATTTGTAGTTTTATAGACCCATTGGCTGCATTTGTGTTTGTTCCTGTTCTTGTTATATATATTTAGCAGTTGGTCGTATTCGTCCATAGGCATCCATGTTTTGGTAGTTTCTGTGATTTCTCTAGCATTGTGCTATATATTTCTTACCATTCATGTATTTTGCCATTTTCACTACCTTTTTATTTTATTGTATATGTATAGCCAATACATTTATTTTAGAAATGACGATAAAAACTTATTAAAGAAAACACAACGCGTTTTGGCCATGTAGGCCTTCATCAGGTGTCACCTACATGGCCAAAACGCGTTGTGATTTTTTAAAATAAACCATACCAGGTGAGCAAGATTTCAGTTATACTTAGCTCACCAAATAAGATTCACTCATCTACTACGCTTAGATAGTGCTCTTCCTCTCTTTCCCCTCATCCTCTCTTTCCCAGGATCTCATTCACTAAGTTTCCAGGCTGCATCATTAGTCATGGCCCGGGAAATAATTTATCATAAAGCCTTATCTACATAACAAAAAATTGAGGCCTGTACAGTACAGACCAAAAGTTTGGACACACCTTCTCATTTAAAGATTTTTCTGTATTTTCTTTACTATGAAAATTGTACATTCACACTGAAGGCATCAAAACTATGAATTAACACATGTGGAATTATATACTTAACAAAAAAGTGTGAAACAACTGAATCTATGTCTTATATTCTAGATTCTTCAAAGTAGCCACCTTTTGCTTTGATGACTGCTTTGCACACTCTTGACTCTGTACTGTATATTAATAGATTGTCTTTATTTAACATGTATAACATGGAGGATTAATTTATTAACTACTTCCCGTCACTGCACTGCATTTCACGTACTAATGAAGGTGACAATTTCCATTAGGATATGAAAGGGCCATGATTATTCACTCAGGGACCGTGATCCTGGGGTGAATACTGCTTAACTATATTCATTTCCCACTGCTAGCAGAAATGCAGAGGTAGCAGAGGAAATTGAGTTCTATTATTGTTTGTAGCAGCTGCATTAGCTCTTTGGTCAAAGGGACCACAGCAAGTATAGAGTTTGACAGAGAGAAAATGCACCCTGTTATCACTCCATTAGCTCACTGCAGTGCGATCATAGAGAGACAATGATTGCAATAGCAATCCAGTGACCTGACTATGAACTCCCGGTTCTGACATATATCAAAGCCTAAGGGTCCCGTTACACATAGCGATGCGCCAGCGATCACGACAGCGATGCGACCTGGCAAGGATCGCTGTTACGTCACCACATGGTCTTTTAGTGAGCTGCCAAACAAAGCGATCTCCTCAACGACGCGCTAACAATCAGCGATCTGTATAACGATCTCGACGGTCGTTGGGACCGTGTCACACAGCAGCTATTGTGACGATTCAGACCTCGAATAGGCGTGCTTCAGCGTTACCTTTTCCACGCCCCTCTGCGCCGATTGGTGGCCACTTTTTTGACCGCGGCATAAAAGACAACGTATTACCTGGCCCCTTCCTTTGCTCACGAGCACTGTGGATGCACTAGTATTGTTTTCTGTATTTCTGCAGTTCCAGTGCGATCCAGTGCGAGTCGCTATTTCGTTCCACGTGGTTTTCACCCGTGAGCTTGCCGCAACGACCTTGTCTGAGATGCTATTTCGTGGATATACCATCAACTTTGGATTTTTTCTCAATCTCGCAAGGTAGGCATTGTTTGGATTTTCATAAACGGATCATTGTTGCTTTTTTTATGTTTCTGTTATTCAACAATTTTTTTGTACCTTTTCACCTGAAAGCAGATGGGGGCTCATTAGCTTC
>VIAB01010812.1:7693-23040 GCA_009801035.1 Oophaga pumilio | reverse complement strand
TCCAGGGGGCCGAATACTTTCGCAAGGCACTGTATTTCCATTTTCCCATTAGAGTTAGCGTTAGGGCTAGTGTTAGGGTTGGGATTAGGCTTAGGGCTAGGGTTAGGGTTGGGCTTAGGGTTAGGGGTGTGTTGGGGTTAGGGTTGGAGTTAGAATTGGGGGGTTTCCACTGTTTAGGCACATCAGGGGCTCTCCAAACGTGACATGACGTCTTATCTCAATTCCAGCCAATTTTGCGTTGAAAAAGTCAAACGGAGCTCCTTCCCTTCCGTGCTTTGCATGCGCCAAAACAGTGGTTCCCCCAACTTATGGGGTATCAGTGTACTCAAGACAAATTGCACAATAACTTTTGGGGTCCAATTTCTCCTGTTACCCTTGGGAAAATAAAAAAAATTTAACCTGAAATAATTTTTTTTGTGAAAAAAAGTTATATGTTCACTTTTTTTAAACATTCAAAAAATTCCTGTGAAGCACCTGAAGGGTTAATAAACTTCTTGAATGTGGTTTTGAGCACCTTGAGGGGTGCAGTTTTTAGAATGTTGCAACTTTTGGGCATTTTCTATCATATAGACCCCTCAAAGTGACCACAAATGTGATGTGGTCCCCCCAAAAAAATGGTGTTGTAAAAATGAGAAATCGCTGGTTAACATTTAACAATTATAACTTCCTAACGAAAAAAAATTTTTGGTTCCAAAATTGTGCTGATGTAAAGTAGACATGTGGGAAATGTTAGTAATTAAGTACTTTGTGTGCCATATCTCTGTGATTTAAGGGCATGAAAATTCAAAGTTGAAAAGTTGCGAAATTTTCAAAATAAAGATAAAGATAAGATGTGAAACTGCCGTTACTTCTTTCACTGTGTTAATAATATGTTGTGTTAATTATAAAAAATAAAGGTCTTTTTGCACTTTTTATTCCCCAAGAGAAAGGCAGTAACGGTTAGTGCCTTTGATAGATTACTGTCTTGGAATCTTTAGTTCAGGGCATGGCTGCTGTGCGCGTGCACTCACCTTCTATCCACATCCGTGCCGCGATGCACGGCATCCTGACATTCTTTGCGCCTGATTTGGAGCTTTGGTAACCGCCTTGCTTCCGCTCATGCGCACTGTGGCGCTGCTGCCGAGTCTCATGGGAGCGGTGAAGCGGGTCGGGAGAGCATGCACTGTTACATTGCGGCCGCAGGCAAACATGGTCACATGGATCCTATTTGACCGGTTACCAGGGATACATAAAGGTCCTGCCTGAGAGTACCACAATACCTCCCCTTGAGAAAGCATGGAATATTGAGCAAGCGAAATGAGCGTTACATGGGCGTCTCAAGTGACGTATATGGAATATAAAGTTTATTTATTGATGGTTATCACTATCGCAAGTCCTTTTTTGCACCTTCTTAATGTGTGTAGTGTAATTGTTTGTTAATTTATTCAATAAAGATTGTTTGTACTTTCTTCATAACAATGTAGCAGACAGGACAGCCCACGACCAGACAGGCCCTTCTGGCATTTAGGACTATTGCCAGATGGCCAGTATGGCCCTGGCTGGACGTCGTGAGAACGCAATGAACTACGCTGGAGTTGCAGGGATTTTTTTAACATTAATAAATTAGTAAATGAGGGAATGTTTCTTGTCTTTTTTTCTTTAATTCTCTCTTTTTGTCTTTCAGGCTCCCATTTCTGCACTACTTTGGATTCACAAGAAACTTCGGATGATCATGGATTGTTTTTGTTATTAAATTGGTACACAAGGTGTGGGGGAGTGTTTTTAAAAATAAAGTATTTTTTCTGTGTTTTTATTTTTGATTACTGGGTTAGTAATGGGGGTGTTTGATACAGTTGTGCTCAAAAGTTTACATAACTCGGCAGAATTTTAATAACATGCACAGAAGTTGACACAAATTGGTTTGAATGGCTACTAAAGGTACCGTATTTTCCGGCGTATAAGACGACCCCCCATCTTTTCCAGTTAAAATATAAAATCTTCTTAAAAGTGGGGGGTCTTCTTATACGCCGGGTGTCGTCTTATAGGGCGGGTGCGGACCAATCTGCATATGGTGGGGGGAGTGGTCCCGATGATGAAGGGAGGGGGCGTCTCACAGGGAAGGTGTTGGAGTATCTCCCTATTACCTCATTGTGTCAGCGGTGCTCTCTAAGGGTCTATGTGCTGGGGGGGCGGCGGCTCCTCTTTCAGCAGCATAAGTGTCTGTGCTGGGGGGCTCTGCCTGCATTTCCTCAAAGCCCGGAGGCCTCGGCAGGTCCATTGCTGCGATGCGGTGCCTCTGGGAAAATTATGAATATTGGAGTTTGTATAAATGTATCAGCTTCAGAGAGAATAGAGGAAGAATATGCATATTTCTTCACAACTGTGACACCTGCCTATAAGCCCCAAATCAATAGTGGTCAGATAACCGACAGCAGCCATGTCATGTTTGATCTCTGGGTAACGGTAAAATCCCAATGAAAAATATGGTGGTGATCTCAAACTTGTGAGATCATCTGGAGAGAAGTTATCTCATAAGTTGACAATTTCTTAAAATCCTGAGGGGCTGAGACCAACCCGCAACCCAGCCCACGTGAGGTCATCAATGGGATGTGTGGGTGTAACTCAAGTGCTGATAAAAGGTCAAGTCAAATTATGAACTTGATTCCTGTAGAGCAGTGTTTCTCAACTCCAGTCCTCAGGACCCACCAACAGGTCATGTTTTCAGGATTTCCTTAGTATTGCACAGGTGATAATTTTATCACCTGCTCAAGCATTAATTCCATCACCTTTGCAATACTAAGGAAATCCTGAAAACATGACCTGTTGTTGGGTCCTGAGGACTGGAGTTGAGAAACACTGCTGTAGAGAGATACACATCGTGTATGCATGAATCGTGTTGGCTGAATATCCCCAATCAAAGTGCTCTCCTTCGGCGAAGTTGACTCTGTGAGCGGCGTGGTAAGTTTTTTACATTATTCCTTTTTAGTTCATGTACTGTATATGCTGTATTGCTTTTGTCCCTTTTGTAAAATCTTTTGCATATCTACTATATAATCGTCTACTTCCGTCTGTCTGTAACGGAAATCCCGCGTCGCTGATTGGTCGTGCCCGGCCGGACGCGACCAATCAGCGACAGGCGTAGTCCGGCCGCGAATTGGAGCATGATTTGAACCACGCACGCCACCGCTATCGTCGGGAGATCAACGGTGCTAGCCGCTGATCTCCGGACAGTAGCCGCGGGTCATCTCCTGCCGCATGGAGGTCAGCGGCGACGCAGCCGATACATATTATAGAATACCCGATGCGTTAGTATCGGGCCACCATCTAGTATTTTATAAACACTGCCTTGTTTTGGATTAAATATAAAATTTAATAATTCTGTTCCTTTTGTTTTGTAATCCACTCTCTGAAGACATACGCTTCCAGAACCAGGCCTCCAGTCAGCCTACATAAATGACTGGTGGTGGCATCAAGTAGTCTGGGATTATCGTGGAGTTTGCAGTGACTGTATCGGTGGTATATACATATATTCTATGAGTTGGAATCGGAGGTGTATATACCGCACGTTCACTGTTAGTTCCTGATAACCTGCCTATTAGTGCAAATATTTATAATTTTGTACATTTTTGGAATTTCCTTCTATGTAGGTTTATATATTTGTGCAAACAGCCCGCTGCCTCCTTCGTTGATCTTTGGTCAATTGTATAATTGTCCGGAAGATAGGGGACAGCAGAGAGCTTTTCTCTCCAAAGATACAGAGGGTGGATCTGAGAAACAATCCCCCTGGTTGCGATCTTTGACAGTGACATTACATTTCTACATGACATCTTTCTATCTATTTATATCTTGATTCTATTTAACTATTCTATCAATCTATTTTATATATCTAGCTATTCTATTCTGATGGTTCGGGCTGTGAATTTTACTGGGCTTGGCTGATGAAATGTTGGGTTTCCTTTGAGATGTGTACGTTAAAATTGGACAGCACACTCAAGGTCCTTGTGCTGTGCGATTTATTTTCTCGCATCCATTGACTTGCATTGGCAACTGCGATCCGATTCTCGCCTCCAATTGCAGCATTCTGCCATTTTATCTCAGTTAGATTAGAGTGGAAGAAAAACTTGCAGATGAGCACTGACTCATTTACTAACATTGGTCTGCGTGCAATGTGACATTTTCTCACATTGTACTCCTCCATATTATAAGCCAGTGTGAGCATGCTGTTATGCTTTTTTCATTCTTAATGCAGTTGAATGCAGAACCAAGGCAGCACAATAATTTTAACAGAAAGAAAATCTAAAATCAGTGTCAGATGGTGTGACAGCTTGTCACAAGTGACTGCACTGAGTTTTTGCATTTCTTTGTGCAATCTTTTTTATGAAGGGGGAATAATTGCTTTTTTTGGTCATGTACCTACCTGGTGTTTCTTATCTTGTCATTTTTAGGGAAAGGGTTTTAATTTTGATGAAAACAAATGGAACAAATGGTGTAAAAAATTGTGTTATTTAACTGCGCATGTCTATATCACATACCTGTATTACTGAATCATTTTGACAATTGTACACCCCACTTGCTGCCACATTTTTTTTTCTACCTAGCATTTCTTTTAACATTCCTTGTTGAAAAGAATTCCAAAAGTTAATTATAGTGTTGTAGAAAATGTAAAATGAAAATTGGCACAGGCAATTGACAGGGTTTCTTAAAAGAAATAAAACTACTACAGCTAAGAATTGAATAGCTTATGACTAAGAATTTGGGATCCACTAGTTGCAGCACCATCACTGGCACCAGCTGTCCCAGCAATAGTGCTATCAAACATAGGTCCTAATTAGCCTCAAAGCATATAAATGGGGAGGAAGTGTAAGGCGTTATAGTTAGAGATGAGCGAATTTGTTCGGATTTGGTTCCGAATACGATCGGAATCTAATATTGTTTTTGCAATATTTGTTGAACACAGCCGAATGTCATTAGAGTCAATGGGAGTAGAAATTACCGAATATGTTCGGAACCGAACATAAGACATACATTCGGCCCGAACAGTGTTTGAATATGGCTCGAATATGTCAAAATCAGATTCGGGGCCAAAATCCGAACAAATTCGCTCATCTCTAGTTAAGTATAGGTGGCATATCATATCAGCAGGATGATGTTACCTCTAACAGCGACACAATCAGATTGAGTCAGTGTTCTGCACAGAACAGTCTGCCTAATCACAAAAGACTAAGAGGGATCATTCTGAGAGCAATTTTTATTCTAAAAAACATTTCAGTGTGCTGTGCTATTAAATAGACTGATGGTTACTACCAAGTTACCATCTGTTTCTGTGGTGAGGTCCCATTGACATTACGCAGGATGTGTTTGCTTTAAAGGGATTAAAAAAGGGTTGCATTAAGTCCAATAAAAGTATCATACACATCTTTTCAGGGCACTTGCCAAACCTGAAGAATGTGAATGTTAAAATATCTGACTGTCTCTATTCATCATATGACAGTATAAGCTGCAGGTGGATCAGGCATTATAAGGTCTACAACAAATCTTGACAACAGGATGCTTCCTCATTAAAAGTATCCTGTTCTTCACTGTATGTCAGTATCTAATCTCTAAATATGGCAGTATTTTGTAAATTATAAATTATCTCACTATAAACAGTGATTAATATATTTGGGGTGTGTTTCCATGTAAGTCTGTATACACTATGATATACATGATACTTACAATCTATGTATTAAAGGGAATCTGTCAGAAGGTTTTTGCTATGAAATCTGTGGTGAGAATGAGGTGGGTTTTAAAACACTGAACACAACGATGTATCACATGTCCGGCTTTGTGGTGTTGTATATTTAGATTGAAGCTTTAATCACCTTGTCATTAACATTGCTGTGACTATCAGGCAAGTGAGCAGACATCTAACTCCGCCCACTCATCTGATAAGCAGCTCACTGTCTATAGGGGGTGGGGTTAGTTTTCTCAGCTCAGCTGCATTATTAAATCAAAAAAATTCTGATTGTGTCAGAATGGCTGCACCCAGTAAACTAAGTGATACATCGTTGGATTCAGCTTCTCTTTCTCTACATCATGCTGCTCTCAGATGAGGTAATAAAAACATGCTGACCGATTCCTTTTAAGAATTTATATTATATGCTAACTTCCCCAATTATTCTATAGGGTCTTGGTCTCCTGTGGCTCCGTCAAGCTGCTGCATAACACCTAGTTGTTACCCCTACTAGCAGTAGAGCAAGTAAATATTTCAGTGCATATGTTATTTATTGCTTTAGATATGTATCAATGATTCCCAATCATCACTTGTTAGTTTGGTAATGTAGTAATCTGTTTATAAAGTGCACATGACCCTGGGTCTCATTTGATATATATTGTATCTTTTTTTTCCTCTTTTATGTATTTTTGTTTAATATTGGAATAGGTTTGTGTGTAAATAAAGTCTAATTCTCAGAATAAATATTATTTGGGAACAAGCATATTCCAGGCTGGAGGTTTGTCCTTGGTGAAAAGGTTTATTTACCTTTACCATTTTGCTCTGGGGTTATCAATTTGTGGACTTTTGATTTATCTCTCAGATGTATTAATCTGTAATAAAACAGTCAGGTTTTGGCATTGCTGCCAGAGAAGAGATCTGGGCATTAAAGGGAAACTGTCACCTGATTTATGTTGCCTAAACCCCAGGCAGCATGATTCAGAGACTGGCTACACAATTGCAGCCAGGTATATGTTCTCTGAAACTCTCCAGCATTTCAGAGAAAATATTATTCGAAGATCCTGCTGGGGACCATAACTGGGGACGAGATCGACAGGTCTCTCACTATGGAAGAGTCATGTCAATCATCACCTTGCTGGAAAGAGACATCCATATGTGGCATCGGGCTAATCTTGTCTCTGCGTATTCTACCTGGCTGAATGTTCAAACTATATCTCCTCTTAAATGCCAGAGATTTTCAGAGAAAAATATTCCTAGCTGCAATTGTGTAGGTAGGCTTTGATTCATGCCGCACATGATTTATGCATTATGAATTAGGTGACAGTTTCCCTTTAAAGCTCATGAGCCTTTACCAACTATTTAAGCCAGTCTACACTTATAATTTCTCAATTCTTACAAGCACAGAAGAGCAAGTGATTGCAACTTAATAAGGTGCCAGTTCTGGATGTTGAGGGATGCATGACCACAAGTATGTGATTTGCTTACATGCCAACTAGTCGTGTGCGACCTCGCTCAATGCAAGTTTACTGAGCTGGACAGGTCTAGTCCGAATGCGTCCGGAAATATGCAAATCACATATTTGTAGTCTAATCACTGACCTCTAGGCAATGGTGCAACTGCAACCAATTACCACAAAGCAGGGATCATTTTTATTGTTTTATCAGGATGATTTGCTGGAGTTGAACACAAAGCGCACAAAATAGAGTAATACCCTAATGGGAGATAGTGGAGTAATAATTTGGTTGTGCTTGCTCCCGTATAAGCATATATACCAGCTGTCGTTGCTCCGTGACTAGGAGAATTAATTCCTCAGTAAAATATATAGAGATGGATAATCCATGGTTTTGATGGGGCTGTGCCTTTGGAAAGAAGTGTCTTCCAAACAAATGTATTCAGGTTTTTATTGTAATGCGTTTCGGCTCCCCCTTCAAATCAAAAACGCACATTTGGTTCTAGTCTTGAAATAGGCCCTGAAACGCATTATAATAAAAAACTTTAAAACATTTGTTTTGGAGACCCTTCTTTCGAGCAGAGCAAGCCCATAAATACTGTGGATTAACCATCTCTATAATTTTATTGTTTTATTACATATACTGCCATATAAATAGTTTGATTAGTAGTCCTGACAGTTTCTATTACAGTCAACCATAATTATTTAACATCTTCTAGGCTCAACCATACGTGTTATAGTAAAACAAATTGGTATTGGACACCTCAATAGGGTGCTTGTAAATTAACAGTAAGTTTTAAATAAAAGCAACAATCTCATCTGCTAATGATGACAACTCATCCACACATTTATTAATGAATTTCACCAAAAAGTAAATGAAAAATACCACTTTTGTTTGTTAAACTTTCTAACTCTCAAGCTATGTTTTCCCCGCCTGCTACCTTTGACCAACTTCAGGAGGTTGCCAAGTCTGATCTGGCTGTCAAAACTCTTACATCATACTATTACCTCCTACCATGGCCCTCAATACACCCGGGGCAATGGGCATATGATTGTGTGCTTACTGAGAAAAAGTTTTCTGATAAGTTTCCAGAGACTTACAAAAATAGAAATGATATAAAACAAGAAATAACATAAAAACACATAATAAAGAACAGAAAATATCAATAAGTTAATAGCACATAGACTATCAGTAAAACATAAGCAAGTGTTAATGACAGTTAAAAAGCCCTAGCCTGCGAGATGTGCAACCTGCATTGGTGCATTTAGGCTATCCATTAATAGGTAAATGAGCCTTCACTGTGACTTCACCTGATTATATCAGATAAGTGCTATTTGTGATTTTCATGGATAGTAATCCAACTTATGATATTCTAATTGGTTGTATAAGTGTCCGATATTTTTCCTCAGACCGAGGAAAAAGTGTTATGTTTAGGTAGCTGAGGAGAAATAGCAAAAACAGTAATACACCAGAGAGGCTGGAACCTATTGGATTGCAGTAACCTGAACTAACCACACAACTAGAGGTAGCCGTGGAGCGTTCCTACGTTGATCCTAGACGCCTCGTCACAGCCTGAGAGATAACTACACCTAAAGGCAGAAAGATGAAAGCTATCTGCCCCGGAGCAGATCCCCAAAGAAAATAGGAAGCCCCCAAACATGTAATGGCGGTTAGACAAGAAGAAAGCACGGACACAGACAGAAAATAGAATGCGCAAACGCTGGGGCCCAATCTGTCTAGACAGAAAAGTACAGGAAAGAATTCTGACTGCAATCCAAAAAAAACCCTAAAAAATACCAACACTTCTGGAAAAAGCAAATGAACAAATAACAGTGGCTACAGATAAACTGAGAGGAGCACAGGCCCCAGGAGGGGACCCGGCTGAACTCCAAAAGTGCAGAAAACTATGCAAAAAGCAAGCATAAAAAGAAAAGCAAAAATATCTTATCTGAAAGCAGCAGACGCAGGCAAGACTCCAGCAAACTTCCAAATGAACCAGGAACCACAATTGAGACAAGAACAATTGATCACCGGCAACCATCATGGGAGGGAACCTCCCTTATATCAGTACAGTCAGTGATCCCAGATTGCCATTCCTCGCTGGAAAGTTCAGTACGGTCTGTAACCACCAGAGGGAGCCTCTGCTCAGAAACCATCTCTAGCACATTCACAACAAAAAAGTGAGAAACGTGTCCGATTTTGATTCTAGGGTTGGATCAAAATCGTCATTGCAAATCTATGAGACCATAAAAATAAATGGACTGCACTCGGATGGCATCCAAGTGCAGTTTGATTTTCATAGACTGTTACATAGTAGAAGGTGGGGAAACGTTTTTTTTTCCACCTCCAAGAAAGACCGATCTCACTCTGATCAAACTCTGATCAGAATAATCAGATTGTTTTTCTCGGATGGCGAGAAAACGGCTGTGTGCATTTACCCTTACATTGAATAAATAATACTGGAAGCACAATTTGTGATCCTTCCGCTGTATGCATTTGTGGAGCCCCTGCGGTCTCAGTCGCCACAGGGTACTGCACTTCATCTAGAGGTGTGGTGCTCTGCTCTCAGTTAAGGAAGGGGGCACTGCCAGGACTCGCACACTTACATCCAACACCAGACCTCTCAGGGCCCAGAAGGTTCTAGGTAGAGGGTGTGGGTGGAGGAAGTTAGAAGAGGGAGGAGTTAGAGAGTGGATTGGTCTGTGAGACCAGAGAGAGAGTCTACAGGGGGGACTGAAGCTAAGAAGAGCTTGTCCCCAGACGACAGACAGAGAGAGAGAAGTGAAGGAGAACGAGAGAATAGGAGTTGACTTCAGAGGAGGAGAGGAAGAAGAGGTCTTAGAGGCACGGATAGTGAGGAATCCATCCGTGGGACCTGTATCCACCGGAGTGGTTGGTGGAGGGACCAGGTTGCAGTTAGGGGACCGGCCCCACAAGTAGTGGAGAATGTTATGATTTGGTAGCTGAGGCGGACAGGAGCAAAATACCGCCAAAGCAGCAAGACACCAGAGAGGCTGGAACCTAATGGGTTGCAGATCCCTAAACTAACCTCACAACTAGAAGTAGCAGTGGAGCGTACCTACGGTGATCCTAGACGCCTCTGCACAGCCGGAGAGTTAGCTACACCTGAAGATAGACAGAGGAAAGCTAACTGCCCCGGCATAAAGCCCCCAAAGAAATAGGAAGCCCCCAAACATGTAATGGCGGTTAGACAAGAGGAAAACACGAACACAGACAGAAAACAGAATGAGCAAATGATGGGGTCCAAATCTGTCTAGAAAGTAAAGTACAGGAGAGAAATTCTGTCTGCAACCCAGAAAAAACATTTAAAAAAATACCAGCACTTCTGAATACAAAAAACCTGAGACCACACGATCTCGACCACCTATATCAGATCTCTGGTGTGACACACAGCTACTCAGCAATAAAAAATATCAATGGAACAGAGAACAAGTGCAAATACAAAATGAGAACAGAGGGCAGCGCAAGCCCCCAAAGGGGACCCGGCTGAAGTCCAAGGCAAGACTGCAAAAAGCAAGGAAAATCCAACCACAGAAAAAAAAACAGAAAGTCACTTATCTGAATGATAGCAGGAAAGCAAGCTGAAATTCCAACAAAGACCTGAAAGCAACAATTGATTACCGGCGAGGATCATGGGAGTTCAGCTCACTTATATCAGGCCAGTCAGCCCCACCTGACACCTATTCCTTAATTTGTTCAATACCCTCAGCAACCACTGGAGGGAGCCTCAGCTCCGAAGTCGTCACCAACACATTCACAAAAGGAGAAACTAAGGACTCACCTAGGAAACCGGAGGCTGCAATATCTGAAAGTGCTACAGCCACATCCAACACATTTGCTATATAGGATCCAGGGGTTTGACCAACGTCGCCCGACAAGATCTGAGTCTGCTGGCTCAGGACACTGTGTGTGAAGACGCAGGGCAGGAGAGGTGGTAGCCAGGGTAGTGAGATGGCCAGGAAAGGAACATCTAAGGGAGCCATGGCAACATACACCCCAAGCTACCTGAGAGCTGTCTGGACCACTGACCCTGAGGACACAGCACACCCCGGCTGGGTATTGTAGCATCAGAACTGTGAGTAAAACCCGTGAAGACTGCACACTGCTGTGTCCTCCAATTTATTTACTGCGTCCCTTGCCCTGCACTACAACAACCATCATCACCACCATCTTAAACACTATCACTGCCCTGGGGAATAGCTATGCCTGTGGAGAGCTGAACCAACTCTGCTGCATTAACAACTGCCCCAGTGGACTGAACCTGCAGTGTCAGCTAACACCTTATTTGCCGAGTATCATAGGTGGCATCACGAATCATCTCTTATAAACTTTATCATCCCCTTATCATCATCATCATTTTCATTGGACGCCCAGGACCACGGACTGGGTCACTGCTGCCGTGACACATCCCCTTAAGAACCGGCCGGGTACTGAGTTCCCCTGCCCTGGGGGGGCACTCCACATTCTTCGTGCAGGCTACTTGAAGTCTATACTTGTAGATATATCTTGTTGTAAACATGTCAATCAGCCTTCATTATTATCCCTACGTCTACAATTTAAGTACTTTTCAATTGGGAATGGTGTAAGCTTACCCCCACGCTCCTTGTGCACTCTCCATGTAACCCTCTTACGTGTAAGGGTCCCGTCACACTTAGCGATACACCAGCAATCCCGACAACGATATGCACTTGTCAGGATCGCTGGTGTGTCGCTACATGATTGCTGCCTGAGCTGCCAAACAGGCAGCTTACGCAGTGATCAGGGCAGCGACACTGCGGGTAATGTCACTCAGTTACCCACAGTGTACGTTGGATACCAGCCCGCT
Organism: Oophaga pumilio; assembly: GCA_009801035.1. Classification (NCBI taxonomy): domain Eukaryota; kingdom Metazoa; phylum Chordata; class Amphibia; order Anura; family Dendrobatidae; genus Oophaga; species Oophaga pumilio. The sequence continues at coordinate 11,051 of VIAB01010812.1, read as the reverse complement.
GATGCAGAGAGCTGGTAACCAAGGTACACATCGGGTTTCCCGGCACTGCGCAGTGCCTGGAAACCTGATGTGTACCTTGGTTACCAGCTGCCCTGCAGACACCATCAGTATACTTTAATACTTTAAATGATACTTTTAAGATAATCATCTTAAAAGTGTGAGAACTTCTAAGCACTGTGCTCTATTGGAAATCTAATCCTCAGGCTTAGAGCCTCACCATGAGAATACTTATTGCTCTTGATATTGCCAACTGTAATTAGCAAGTGTTATACTTCAATTATGATGATTGCCAAGAGTTGTATCTTGTGAACTGTAACCATAATGATTTTTGTGCCTCCTAATAAGTAAGAACAAGCAAACAGTTGTGTTTGAGCACTAGACTTTGTAATGTGATACTACTTAGTGAAACATACTGCATGCCTTCAGCCTACAATCGGCATATGCAGTAGGTCATCGGCAACCACAGTCCTTCTAGGGGATTTCATTCTGATCTGGGTGACTGTTAACCACCTTCATAAAGTTATTTCACTCCACTTTGTTGGGTTTTATTGAGACATAAGTATTTTTGATCAGTATTTCATCAATATTTGCATGCTAAAAGCAGGAGTGGCTCTAAAACACAGAAAAAGTATCAATTAGTGATGAGCGAACGTGCTCGAATAAGGTGCTGAGTGACTTTGGTGTGCTCAAAAATATGTTCGAGTCCCTACACTTGCATATCTCGCAGCTGATCCACAGCCACAACACATGCAGGGATTGGCTAACAAACAGGAAATCACTGCAGGTGTTGCGGTTGTCGAACAGTCGAGAGACATGCAGCCACGGGGTCTCAAACATATTTTTCGAGCACGCCAAAATCACTCAGTTAGCACCCGAGCATGCTCGGATAACACATTCGGTCATCACTAGTGTCAATCTTTCAATTAGTTTATCTGTAAGTTCCACTCTTGGTTTTGGCACAGAAACATGGATGTAAAGTACTGATCAAATACTGACGTGTGAATAAGCCCTTAAATACTTTTCTTTGTCCAGCAGTTATAGTCTACCTGTTGATCAAACACATTTTCTGCCTTCATGTTTTTTTTTTACTGAACACAATGGGGAAAAACTATCACGCATAATTTTTAAACAAAATTTTTTTGACGTTTTGCAAAGGTATACCTCTTCCACTACTTTTAAAATGTGGATGTGAAAATTGGTATATTGAGCTACACAAATAGGTCTAAGCCAGACTTATAAATAGCAACTTTTTAAAGGGAAACTAACACCAGAGTTTTTAAGTAATCTGGCAGCAGCTTGATGTAAGGGCTGAGACCCTTGTTTCAGTGATGTGTCACTTGTTTGTCAGCATGCTGCCATTTTCATGCAATCACTGTTTTCTGTGCTGCAGATGTAGCAGTGCTCAGAATGCTGAGCCCAATGTATTCCCTCTCACACCACTGATTGACAGCTTTCTATGTATGTTGTACATTGACAGAAAGCTACTAATCTGTGATAGGGACAGGGTTACACAGAGCAGTTGACTAAGGAGTCATGAGATACCTAGTCTTGTACTCATAATCTTCTGCTGATAAAATACTGATTTTATTGAAACAGCAACACAGAGCCCAGTACTTGACACAATTCTGGAATCAAGATGCTCTCAAATGACATAGTAAATACCTGTTGACAGATTCCATTGATAAGGTCGCCATAAATGTTGCAATTATCTCTTCATAGGAGTGCGTGAGCATTCTGCAAATAACTAGTGATCAAGTTAGATTCTTTTTCAGACTGTGGTTATGTGCTCAAGGGTTTTTTCGATGAACTTTTAGAGCCGAAACTGAGTGGAAACTGAGAGGAAACTCTCCAAATCCTCCTCAAAAATGCAAAACTCCTTAAAAACTTAGAGGATCTTCTCAGTATCCTCTAAAACAAACTCATCAAAAAGACTTTGTGTGCACATAAGTTGTTATCTATAATCCATGTGAATACTTTTCTGTCCAATGATGACAAAAGTATTCTCAGAGTGATACCTTTATTGGCTAACCAGAAAATAATATGTTTGCAGCTTTCAGAGCACAGAGGCTCCTTCTTCAGGCAAGATTACAATTGGATTAATAAGAAAAAATGCACTTATTATTATTATTATTAATCTTGCATGAAGAAGGAGCCTCTGTGCTCTGAAAGCTGCAAACATATTATTTTCTGGTTAGCCAATAAAGGTATCACTCTGAGAATACTTTTGTCATCATTGGACGGAAAAGTATTCACATCGATTTTTCTGGCTAACACGGTCCCACAATATAATTTATTATTGTATATCTATAATCCAAAGATTCCAACCCAACAGTTTAATCAGATGCAGGAGAACTTCCTCAGAAGATCAACTGGACTCAACACAACCTTTTTCCCTTCAGTGTCTATGGACAACATCCCAAAATGCAGTTTCCTTTCTTTCACCCTCTGGGGTACCAAATGCAAATTACTGACAACCAGATGTTCTGCAAACCGTGTAAGTATATAATTTCATATGATTTTAGGAAGTCGCCTCCTCCACAGACAACATTTGACTTTCCTCCAAATCCATTCATCTGCAGATGCACTTCTTTAAACTTGCACCTGTTTTTCGGGTCTGTATACCACTTTAACACAAGTTAATCTATAGTATCTATTTTAATTTTCAGCTTCCTAATTCCTGCTTATGCCTCTTTCCTCAAATCTCTCTTAACTACTTTTCCAAGAACTTTGTAATGCTTCCTGTGACTTCATCTGGTCCAGATGCTGAATAATAGATTAATAATATGGAAACTAAAAAATACAGATTTTTTTATACAGCTAGTGGTGTATCGATAATGGCAGGCAACCATGCGGTCTCTATAGGGCCTGAGAGTCGGGGGGACCCACTTGACATCACAATTTCAGTGGTATCTGCATCCTTGGGATGCAGATATAGTTTAATGCAATAGGGGAATAGGGAAGTGTTCGATCCCTGTTCTACCAATCAGCCAGTGTCTGTGCAACTGACTTTCATGTTGTCAGTACTTGTGAGGGGAAACAGTGGGGGCCATGATACTGTGGATGTTGCTATGGGGGTCATAATACTGTGTGAGGGGACAGTAGATGCATCACAATGTGTGCAGGGATTGTAGGCTATTAGTCTATGTGGCTGGCTCTGGGAGCATCATAATGGTTGGAGGAGACTGTAGGGACATCATACTGTGTGGGGGTACTAATGTGGGCAAATTATTTCAGAGGATTCACTGTGGAAGCATAATACTGTGTGTAAGGATATTTTTTTAGGCATTATACTTTATTGGGGCCATAATGCTGTGTGTATTTGTGTAGCCCAGCTGCGCTTGGTGCCACATATTACCCA
>VIAB01010811.1:30626-40649 GCA_009801035.1 Oophaga pumilio | reverse complement strand
ACATTCGACCAGCAGACAATTTCTGGGTAAGTACAGCTCCTGCAACTACAGAGGAAGCATGAACCTCAAGAAAAATTGTTCATTAGCAATTGGACGATGAAGAACAGGTGCAGCAGCAAAGGCTTTTTTGAGAGAAACAAAGGCCTCCTCTGCCCTGGGAGGCCAATCCTTGGGATTTGTACCCTTCAGGGTCAAAGCAGAGATGGGTGCTACTCGGTTGGAGAAGTTTGGAATGAATTGCCTGTAGTAGTTGGCGAAGCCAAGGAAACGCTGTATGGCTTTTAGCCCAGACGAACGGGGCCACCTGAGTACAGCCGACAACTTCTCTGGATCCATTTTTAATTCTGTGGAGGAAACAATGTAACCAAGAAAAGGCAAACAGCCTGTTCTCTCTGAGTCTCTGTAAGACTAGACGTACATGTCTCCGGTGCGAGACCAAGTCGGTTGAAAAGATCAAAATGTCGTCCAGGTAGACAACAAAACAAGTATAGAGCAGATCTCTGAAAATATCATTGACAAACTCCTGAAAAACCGCGGATGCATTGCTTATTGAAACAATAGTCATACATACAACATTACTAATAAATAATGGTGAAGAAAAAATACTTCACCCCAAAAGAGTTGGCCCTGATGCCAATATGATGAAAAAACTCCCAAGAGTATTTACAAACACAAGAAAGAAAGAAGTATGAACCACATCTTAAAAATTAACAAATCTTTATTAATACAATAAATAATGCCAACAATAAAGGCCCAAAAGATAGAGATGAAATGAGGATAGACTGTCGGTAATGGGAAACAACAACAGACTAAAAAGTAGCGAAGGTAGGTCAATGTGAGCACATGAGCACCTACATCAATACAAATAATAATAAATAAAGAAAAAGTTTCTTTGTGCAGTATATCAGCAGTCATAAAGTGCATAGTACATCTTAAAAGTGACGCTTACCCATATCAAGCGGCTAAGTCTGTATGTCTCCCAACAGACCCCCTGACGCGCGTTTCGCGGCAGTGCTTTTTCAAAAGGGGAATCCCTTTATACTGCACAAAGAAACTTTTTTCTTTATTTATTATTAGTTGTATTGATCCAGATGCTCATGTGCTCACATTGACCTACCTTGGCTACTTTTTAGTCTGTTGTTTCCCATTACCGACAGTCTATCCTCATTTCATCTCTATCTTTTGGGCCTTTATTGTTGGCATTATGTATTGTATTAATAAAGATTCATTGATAGGTTCATTGAAGGTCCTGTGAAAAGCCTCTAGGAAAGATTGAAGATCATTAACCAGGGGGGCCCCTCTCTCCCAAAGCGGGTTTAGCCAGGCGAGAGCCTCTCCTGCTAGATGTGACATAACGAAGCCCACCTTGGCTCGGTCAGAAGCAAACATATGCCCCAAGATTTCGAGGTGTAGAGTGCACTGATTGAGAAAACCCCAACACTGAGTAGGATCACCATGGAAGCGAGTAGGGGCCGCCAGGTGAGGGCCTTTACTTGCCATGGAGGCAGATATCTCGGTGCTGGTAGATGAGTCAGGTGCAGATGAGGTCAGCAGGGAATCCATGCAGGTAGACTATGTCAATGGAAAAAGAAAGTTTTAGAAGGGTGGAAAAAAGAAAAGCGCAAATATGAAATTTGTCCTGGTTAAGAAGAGATTTAAAGGTAACCTGCCACCAGGAATAACGTGGTTAACCTGCAGATATGTGTTTAATCTCCTGGCTAATAGCGTTATGATGCTGTCGGGGGCCTGCATGTAGCCGAATGCAGCGGGGATAAAATGAACTTTATTCTCCCTGCCAGCATTCTGTGTTCAGTCATGGAGGCAGGGGAGGTTCAGTCTCTGAGTATACAGAGCAGCCGCTGTAGCCACAACCCGACCTTGACTGACACTGGTTCTACATTGCGGCCAGCTGTCAGTCAGGGCCAGGGGCACGGTTACAGCAGTCACTCTGTATATTCAGACCGGTGACTGAATCACCCACACCTCCATGACTCAATACCGAATAACAGTGTTATTCCTTGTAACAGGATCCCTTAAAAGGGTTGCCCATGGTTAGAAAAACATGTATGTTTTCTTCCAGAAATATTGCCACACCTGTCAATGGGTTGGGATTCTATAAACCATGCCATGAAACATCCTGGAGGAGCTAAAATATTAAACTTCTCAATATACAGGAAAAAATAATTTTAAATATTTGGAATTGTTCATGCATGTGTATAAAGACACAGAAGAGAAAGGTGCACATTAAAAATGTTTTCAAGAAATTATTGAGATTGTGCGAGTACATGTTGCACAATTCTAATGCACTCTATAGGGATTTCACTAATGGCAGCAAATGAAAATCAATTATCTCTGACAAGTCTGATATAATGTTATTTGTGCAAGAAAAATTGGTCATCAGGTGGGATTACTGAAACACTCATGAGTTTTTATTAGATAGAGTGAGTACTGGGTTTTAGGATGCAGGAAATACATTTTAATCTCATGAAGACTGTTTCTACGTTCCTAGTAGTTCCTACTAGCAAGAATGGAATATACACTGCTCAAAAAAATAAAGGGAACACTTAAACAACAGAATATAACTCCAAGTAAATCAAACTTCTGAGAAATCAAACTGTTTACTTAGGAAGCAACACTGATTGACAATCAATTTCACATGGTGTTGTGCAAATGGAATAGACAACAGATGGAAATTATTGGCAATTATTAAGACACACTCAAAAAAGGAGTGGTTCTGCAGGTGGGGACCATATCTCAGTACCAATTCTTTCTGGCTGATGATTTGGTCATTTTTGAATGTTGGTTGTGCTTTCACACTTGTGGTAGCATGAGACTGACTCTACAACCCACACAAGTGGCTCAGGTAGTGCAGCTCATCCAGGATGGCACTTCAATGGGAGCTGTGGCAAGAAGGTTTGTTGTGTCTGTCAGTGTAGTGTCCAGAGGCTGGAGGCACTACCAGGAGACAGGCCAGTACACCAGGAGCCATGGAGGGGGCCGTAGGAGGGTAACAATCCAGCAGCAGGTCCCCTACCTGCACCTTTGAACTAGGAGGAACAGGAGGAGCACTGACAGAGCCCGGCAAAATGACCTCCAGCAGGCCACAAATGTGCATGTGTCTGCACAAACGGTTAGAAACTGACTCCATGAGGATGATGTGAGTGCCTGACATCCACAGATGGGCATCATGCACACAGCCCAACACTGTGCAGGACGCTTGGCATTTGCCACAGAACACCAGGATGTGGGTCCTGTACTCTTCACAGAGGAAAACAGGTTCATACTGAGCACATGTGACAGACGTGAAAGTCTGGAGACGCCATGGAGAGCGATCTGCTGCCTGCAACATCCTTCAGCATGACTGGTTTGGCAGTGGGTCAGTAATGGTGTGGGGTGGCATTTCTTTAGAGGGCCGCACAGCTCGCCAGAGGTAGCCTGACAGCCATTAGGTACCGAGATGAGATCCTCAGACCCCTTGTGAGACCATATGCTGGTGCGGTTGGCCCTGGGTTCCACCTAATGCAGGACAATGCCAGACCTCATGTGGCTGGAGTGTGTCAGCAGTTCCTGCAAGATGAAGGCATTGAAGCTATGGACTGGCCCGCCCATTCCCCAGACCTGAATCCGATTGAGCACATCTGGGACATCATATCTCGCTCCATCCACCAACGTCACATTGCACCACAGACTGTCCAGGAGTTGGCGGATGCTTTAGTCCAGGTCTGGGAGGACATCCCTCAGGAGACCATCCGCCGCCTCATCAGGAGCATGCCCAGGCATTGAAGGGAGGTCATACAGGCACAGTGAGGTCATACAGGCATGTGGAGGTCACGCACTACTGAGCATCATTTTTATTTTTTTTAAGGACATTACTTTCCACTTTAATTTTGTGTGTGACTCCAAATCCAGGCCTCATTTGGTTAATAAACTTGATTTCTATTGATGATTTTTGTGTGATTTTGTTGTCATCACATTCAACTTTGTACAGAACAAAGTATTCAATGAGAATATTTAATTCATTCAGATCTAGGATGTGTTATTTGAGTGTTCACTTTATTTTTTTGAGCAGTGTATATGCTATGCAATTTGAAAGAATGAAAAGAGGGGTTATGAATATTTAACCTCTGAAAAATTGTGTTTTTTGTCTCAATTTTTCATCTGTTACTAACTAGATTAGATTGAATTATTTGTAACTCAAACTCACCAGGTTCTGTGTATTTTTCCAATAAATTCTCTGCAATTTGCAGATGCTACAATTTTCACTAAAACATATGCATAACAATCTCTTTTAATGTCTTTAATGCAAACGCAGCCTTTGTTATGTGAAAATTATCTCAACATAGAAATGGATGGTGAACCAGCAGTAACCAACTGTCCATTTAATAACAAAGTGCACTGACAGACTTTTCTTGTTTTTGTTTTTTAATAAAAAAAATGGTCTAAAAAATATCCCTCATTGTGATTGGTGATCAGGTGGACTGCAAAACAGTAACTCGAGCTGATAATATCGCTGATGGAGGTACCATCATCCTGTTGTGACTGAGACGAGTAAAGTGCCATATATTTCATGATGCTCTTCTTTTTAGTTTTACTAATTCCTTTTTTCAAAGGCTATGGAGTCCAATTGTGGAATGGGTTTGGAAGTACTACTGTCTGGATAGTTTGTGCCATTGGTTATGGCAGTGCTTTTGCTGCTCCTAGCGGCTCCCACATTCTTAGATAGGGTACTTTTTTTTTCTTTTGCATTAGTCTATCAATTGCCATTGCTACTTTTTCTTTTACCATATATGGGTTCCAAGACTTGTAAGATAGCGCTTACTGAACGTGTTGGGGGACACTCACTTGGCAACGGGATTCAGTTGCACAGGAACTATTTTCTCCAATAACCAGTCCATGCGGTATATTATCCACTCATAAACCACTGTTTATACAACACATACGTAACCTATAGTTCATAGTACATGGCTTCCTTCATTTGACAGGCACTACACCCACCATTCCTCCTCTGACTAGTTCCCGTGGGTGTCCGTGCGCCGTATCGATGTCTCTACTCATACGACATTAGATCCCAGTATCTAATCACGCTGGACCTCCCTTCGTCCAGTTACCATTGGTGACAGCACAGTTCATAGTAACCCCTTTTGTTCGAGATTCCAGGAGCTCTGCTCCATACACTAACCTCCTGTCAGTTCTGGTTCCCAGGGAAGCTGCCTAACTGGGATCACTGTCCTGGACAATGCCTTGCTCACCAGGCCATATGACAATTCCAGACCCTCAGAAGGATGGTAGCTTCCCAAACACAGTATTGTCACAGACTCTGCCTGTCCATGGTCTCACCACATGCTCTTCAGGAAGTCCATCCACTCCCCGGACCTTCCAACACATAGACCTTTCATGACCTTAGAACAACGACCATGTGACCAGACCTCTGTCACATTATATCACCGTAGCCACACCCATAGGTGGCAGGTGTGTGTGGTTAGCCAGTCTCGCCCAGATCACTGACTAATCCTGTAAGCCCCCCTTATAACTAAACAAACACTTGTGGGACTACAGGTCCCAGAAAAACAATATTTTTGTGCTTATAGCGCAGAGGACATCCTCTGTCTCTGCGACACATACCGGCCATTCACAACGACGCCAGTCACTGTCTCACCATCACAGTTACTCCTGTGACTCCAATGAACTCCCATGGCCTCAATTCGCCTCTGTGCGTAACCTGAGGAGAACATACAGTGCCCCCTAGCTGTAACAGAGGTCACTGCCTCACAAACTATAATAAACTTTTGACATTTCTCTGAACCACAATAATTCTACCCTTGCCAAAACAAACATAGTAAGAAATGGCAAAAAGAAAAGGGAATATTCAGTACATCTGTCCTGTAAATTAGTCAATTTATTGGAAATCCATTAAGAAATGAAAAAGCCCAAAGAAGACATATACAAAACAACGTGTTTCTTTCAAAACCACCCTTAGTCAATATATCCCTAAGAAACGCGTCCATTTTTTATATATCACATATAGGATTTTTCGTGTTCTAATGGATTTCCAATAAATTGATTAATTTTTATACAAGGATGTGTCAATTTTTTCCTTTTTTTGCCATTGCTGTGCACCACTAGCAGAAAATAGCACCCACCGTCAATAACTCCTTTCAGCAAACTTCAATTTCAGCCAAAGTGATGAGCTCCTTTTCCCTTTTCATATTAAGAAATGCTATGTAGGTTCATGTACAGAAATCAAAATGTGGCAGGAGGACACAGTATAGGTGTTGAGTGTATAGTTGGCAATTTGGACTAGTAAAACAGGTGTGCAAAAACAGATATGCAGTTAATGTCTTTATTTAAAAAAAAGTCTATTTTTTTAGCAAAATTCAACTCCCTTCCCAAAAAAGACAAAATACAAAATGCTAGGTATATACAGAATGCTGTGTTAATTCTAAATGTCCTAAATATAAATTAGCCAGTGTATGAACACCCTGAATCTGTTGCAGCAAGAAAGGAGCTGCCAGATATAAAGAGATGCAAGTCTAATTCCAAATTCAACATTTTATTGATTCTAATATAAAACAAAAATAACAATTAAAAAGACAGGGAGAGCAAAAAGCCTCCAAAAAGAATGAGGACACAAGCAAAAGAATGAAATCCAGATCAGTATAGCGGATAGTTATACACATACAGTTGCTTCTCACAAAATTAGAATATCATCAAAAAAATAATTTATTTTAGTTCTTCAATACAAAAAGTGAGACTCATATGTTATATAGTCATTACACACAGAGTGATTTATTTCAAGTGTTTATTTCTGTTAATGTTGATGATTATGGCTTACAGCCAATGAAAACCCAAAAGTCATTATTTCAGTAAATTAGAATGATTAACAAAAAAACCTACAAAGGCTTCCTAAGCATTTAAAAAGGTCCCTTAGTCTGTTTCAGTAGCTTCCACAATCATGGTGAAGACGGCTGATTTGACAGATGTCCAGAACGCAGTCATTGACACACTCCACAAGGAGGGCAAGCCACAAAAGGTAATTGCTAAAGAAGCTGGCTGTTCACAGAGTGCTGTATCCAAGCATATTAATGAAAAGTTGAGTGGAAGGAAAAAGTGTGATAGGAAAAGGTGCACAAGTAACCGGGATAACCGCAGCCTTGAAAGGATTGTTAAGAAAAGGCCATTCAAAAATTTTGGGGAGATTCACAAGGAGTGGACTGCTGCTGGAGTCATTGCTTCAAGAGCCACCACACACAGGCGTATCCAGGACATGGGCTACAAGTGTCGCATTTCTTGTGTCAAGCCATTCATGATCAATAGACAACGCCAGAAGCATCTTACCTGGGCTAAGTATAAAAAGAACTGGACTGTTGTTCAGTGGTCCAAGGTGTTGTTTTCAGATGAAAGCAAATTTTGCATTTCATTTGGAAATCAAGGTCCCAGAGACTAGAGGAAGAGTGGAGAGGCCACAATCCAAGCTGCTTGAGGTCTAGTGTGAAGTTTCCACAATCAGTGATGATTTGGGGAGCCATGTCATCTGCTGGTGTAGGTCCACTGTGTTTTATCAAGAACAAAGTTAGCGCAGCCATCTACCAGGAAATTTTAGAGCACTTCATGCTTCCCTCTGCTGACAAGCTTTTTGGAGATGGAAATTTCATTCACCAGCAGGACTTTGCACCGGTCCACATTGCCTAAAGTACCAATACCTGGTTTAAAAACAACAGTATCACTGTGCATGATTGGCCAGCAAACTCACCTGACCTTAACCCTATAAAGAGTCAATGTGGTATTGTCAAGAGGAAGATGAGAGACACCAGACCCAGCAATGCAGACGAGCTGAAGGCTGCTATGAAAGAAACCTTGGCTTCCATAACACCTCAGCAGTGCCACAGGCTGAATACCTCCATGACATTCCGCATTGATGCAGTAATTGATGCAAAAGGAGTCCTGACCAAGTATTGAGTGAATTTACGAAACATACATTTCAGTAGGGCAACATTTCGGATTTTAAAATAATTTTTCAAGCTGGTGTAATAAAGTATTCTAATTTACTGAGATAATGACTTTTGGGTTTTCATTGGCTGTGAGCAATAATCAACAATAACAGAAATAAACACTTGAAATAGATCACTCTGTAATGACGATGTAAAGGTGAAACTGGCCCAAATAAAATGACAAGATAAAGTGCCCAGATATAAATACAACCACTTATAATGCAGACAGGTAAGATCAGCAAAAAATAGCAAGTATAACACTTTCATCCTGAAAGCCAAGGTGGAAACATTATATGTCTTCTACACTTGCACTTGTTTGGCCTTTTATTTGGGCCCTTTTCACCTTTTTGGATATATACACTCTCCTGGTGACAAATGGTGTACACTTATTTTATCCATATTGCTCTAAATATGTACATATATGTATAACTATCTGCTATACTAATCTGGATTTCATTCTTTTACTCATGTCCTCCCTCTTTTTGGAGGCTGTTTGCTCGCCCTGTCTTTTTAATGGTTATTTTTTTTTATATTAGAATCAATACAATTTTTAATTTATAATTAAGCTCAAGTCTCTTTATATCTGGCAGTTCCTTTCTTGTTGCAGCAGATATAAGTTGTTCAAAGAGTGCTATACTAGTCTGGTGTGTATGGATGTAAAATTTGACATTTTAAAATGTAGAAAATTAAAACATTGTATACGTTATAAAGTAGACAGTTAAATGGTTGAAATTTTGGAGAATTTTCGTTCTCTCTCAAAAAAGATGGCACAAAAAGTTTCACATTTAAGTACAGACACATGTGAAAAGCAAGCACAGCAACTGACAGATTTCAGAATTTTTTCTTTAAGGCCGGCGTCACACTGGCGAGTTTGATGAGAGTTAGTCGCACGACTTTCTCGCATCAACACCCGGCACGGCCGCCCGCTCTCGGACCCGAGTGCGTGGCTGCATAGAAATACATTCAGCCGCACACTCGGGTCCGAGAGCGGGTGGCCGTGCCTGGTGTTGATGCGAGAAAGTCGTGTGACTTACTCGCATCAAACTCGCCAGTGTGACGCAGGCCTAAGAACTATCGTACAGCCTTGTTGCTGCTTTCTAGTGCTTTTATGAATTAAAAAATATGTAATTATAATTTAAATGTAGCAGGGAAAAAAGCCAGCTACACCCAACTGTCTCCCTTCCTGCCCCATCAAGTGAATCTCTATATCATTCACAAACGCAGTTATTCAACATATTACTACCTGAAGTATTTGTCAATTCTTTATAGCTTTATTCTTCTGTCTCTGTTGCTTAAATATGAGCTCTCACAAACTCTCAGTATCCCAAAATTACCCTAAAATTGCTTCATTCTCTGCCTTGGTGTGATGTGATAGCTGCAAGGCATTATTGAGAAGCCCGTGTGGTGGTGCCTCAGGTCATGACAGCCTTCAGTGACTGATGCAGTCTTCTGTAATGTGTAAATGTTTGGTGGCCATATTTTTGGCAATTGACACAAATAGACCCAAATTGAATTGTTAACCCAAAATTGACACAAGTGCCCAAAAAATAACCATATTTGGTCTAATAGGAAAAATACTAAAGATAAAACTGTGTGAAATTGAGTGTTAGGGCTGGCGGAATGCACCAAATAAATATAAATAATAGGTGCGTTCGCAGCCCGGGGTCCACCGTGCAGGCAGAGCATGCTGCTAGTAAGATGGAGGTATAAGCGAACTCTGTTACTTCACAGAGTCGCTGAGGTAGAGACGCAGAGATAGAGACTGTGTCCTGTTAACACCACAGGGTTACACAGATAACTGCTGTGCGGAGAGCAGTCCGTGGTCATGCAGTCAGCTACGCAAACAAGCAACTCCTCACCGGAGTCGCCAGTGATATAGAGGCTATTTCAGCCAAGACCTGAACACGTGCATACAAATCTCCACACCGGAGGTGCCGGTATTCTAGGGGCTTATTTCAGCCGAGCCCTAACCACATTCGTGCATGATGACTCTGGCGCAAAGCACATAACACAATTGATACTAGCGCACGGCCAA
>VIAB01010810.1:21057-32135 GCA_009801035.1 Oophaga pumilio | reverse complement strand
AAAATTTAAAAGGGTCTGAATACTTTCCGTACCCACTGTAGAATCAGCCTCATTCCTGGCCACTTCAGAAATCTCCAGTGCTTTGTTTCCACTCATTTCTGGGCGGTTCTTGAAGTATGTTCGGGGTCATTGCAGGAAGACACTAGACTTAGGACCCAAACTCAGCTTTCTGACACTGAACATTATATTGTGAGTCACAATTTGTGACCCAAAATCCTTTGGTAATCTTCAGATTTCTGGAATCAAGAGGCAGCAAAACAACCCCAAAACATCTCTGTACCTCCACCATATTCGACTGTAGGTACTGTGTTCTTTTCTTTGTAGGCTTCATTCCATTTTCAGTAAACAGAGTGATGTTCTTTACCAAAAAGCTCTATCTTGGTCCCGTCTGTAATCATGATTCTTTCATAGAAGGATATTCGCTTACTCACATACTTTTTGGCAAACTGCAGTCTATATTTTTCATGTCTATGTTTCAGCACTGGGGTTTTCCTAGGTCTCCTGCCATAGCTTTTCATTTCATTCAAATGTCGATAGCTCTTCGCACTGACACTGATGCACCCTGAGCCTGCAGGACAGCATGAATTTCTTTTGAACTTGATTGGGGCTGCTTATCCACTATCCGGACTATCCTGAGTTGCAACCTTTCATCAATTTTTCTCTGTCATCCACATCTAGGGAGATTATCTACAGTGCCATGGGTAGCAAAAGTCTTGATTATGTTTTGCATCATGGACAAAGAAACATCAAAATCTCTGGAGATGGACTTGGAACCTTGAGATTGTTGTTATGTTTCATCAATTTTGGTTCTCAAGTCCTCTGACAGTTCTCTTCTCCTCTTTCTATTCTCAATCCTCAGTGTGGCATACAAACAGACATTCAATGTAAAGATTGAGTCAACATCTCCCCTTTTTATCTAGTTTCAGGAGTGATTTTCATATTGCCCACATCTGTGACTTGCCACAGGTGAGTTTGAACAAGCATTACATGCTTGAAACAAAGTTGTTTATGCATAATTTTGGAAAGGTGACAACAATTGCAGTATGTTGGGCCCATTTTTGTAGTTTTGTGTGAGATTTTGTGCAATTTGTTCTTTTTTTCTCTGTCTTTTTTGTGTTGTTCCAATACACACAAAGGAAGTTAACGTGTTTATACCATAACATGTGCAATTGCAAAAAAATTTCTAGGAAAAAGACTTCATTTTCTGAAACAATTTCAAGGGTGCCAACACTTTGGGCCAGGACTGTCTGTAGCTTACATGAATTGTGATTGTGGTGTCACTGTGAGATATCATCTTTGTAAATGAAAAAGCAATAAAAACGAGACTTAATCATGGGATTAAATTGTATAGTACATGGAATGTCATTTGCACTGGAAAATAGGACACTCTATTGCTTCTAGTAATAACATATATTGTGGCATGCATGAAATAAAAAAGAAAATTACTATTTTTTCAAGTTGTGCCATTAAAAGCATGATGCCATTGGCAGTCGCAGTAGTAGCAGCAGGCTGACTATGAGTCACAGTGCATGTTCATCCCTTAATTTCTGTTATTGTTCAGAATAAAGATAATGGCCGCTATAACAGCAGCTGCTCCAATAATAAGCCAAGGTTTCTTTCTATGATACATGTGAAGATCTATGAAAAGAACTATTAGGAGCCGATTAAAATAAAATTATATGTTTAATGTTATGCACTTACATGGAAATAGGACGAAGAGGTATTGTGCATTTGTAAGCAGGTGACCGGATGCAACGCCCAGACAATCACAAAGCGGAAGTTACCAATGAAACTATTAATTTCCTTGATGTGACGGGAAAGTGTAGTAACTATAGCAATGGTAATAATGCAAAACAGGGTAATTACAGCATGAAATATAGAATATTAAATATACAATGAATCCTCAGGTTCACTTTACTGTTATAACCCTCTCTTATTATAAGTTCTTATAACTTCTGACAGGGGTGGTAATCCTGGTACCATAAATGTCACTGTACTTCTTCTAGTACAGGCCCTGATGGAGTCCTCTGGTTATTCTTGCTAGGTCCCAAGTCCTCATGACAAAGTCTAACAAGGCTCGCTGGGTTACCTTCACTTCAACTGGTCCCTGCCCTTTCACTTGTACTAGCCCAAACCAACCCCTGTACCATATGTCAGTGCTGGATCAATGACTCGGCTCATTCACGCCTCTCTTTCTCTATGGCAGGAGTCTACCCCTGAGTAGAGTCTCCTCATGGATCTTAATTGCTTGACCTACAGAAAATGTCTCTAATACCTGGTGAGATGAGGGCTGGGCCTCGGCTCTTGACTGGAGTAGTCGGGACTTCAGGTCTTGACTGTCACAGGTCTGGGTTTTGGGCCTTGACAGGTGTAGTCTGGGCTCCAGGCTTTGCTTGGCGTGGTTTGAATTTTTGTTCCTTGAGCAGCATTGTCTGGATTCTGGGACTTGTCTTGCACTTTATGGGTTCTTCTTCCAGGTGTGCCACAACCCTCTGCCTCTGGCCTTCTGTCAGTATCCAAACCCATTAGATAAATGGGGGGCCCGAACATCTATTGTTTACCAACCTGTAATATGCATGACAGCAAGGCAAACACTGCGTCTGATCGGTGGTAAGATTATTACTGCCTGTCAGAGAGCTGTGGCCCCCATGCTGTGACTGGAGGTAAAAAGTTTACCTCCATCACAGGCGTCGGCTGATGTGAGTACTACTCCTATTAGCCTACTCCTGCTGTCACTGATAACAGCAAGAACAGGCACTGGCTGATGGGAGTATTAATTAGCTGGTGCCTGCACTATAAATAAATAACAGATCAGAGTCCTGTAGTGTTACTGAAGCTGAACCATCACAGTCCTTCAAAGCACTCATTTTGTTCTTTTACTGTTTCTATGCAATGCATTCTGTATTTAGCCTGGGGACAGCTATATTAGCAGGGAGAGTGGCAGAGTACACAGTCTAAGCAAGGCTTAGGTGTATTGCTAAATATGTATCTGCTGCATGTAACCACATTCTTTTTAGAGGGGTAGAAAATTTGACTGTATTGTCATCTATAGAGTATCACATACTTTCTGTTAAATTTTAGTGGTATATAAGACTCCAAAAAAGTGTTCAAAATGTTTCTGGATTCAATTAGTCATCCACAGAGTATTACGTGCTATCTGTTAAATTCTGGTGGTATATAACAATCCAAAAAAGGATTCAAAACTTTTTCTGGATTCAATTAGTCATCCATGGAGTATTACAAGCTTTCTGTAAAATTTTGGATGTATATAACACTCCAAAAAAGCATTGAAAATTGCTTCTGGATTAAACTAGTCAACTATAGAGTATTACATGCTTTGTTTTACATTTTCAGTGGTATATAACACTCAAAAGAAATGTTTGAATTTTTTTTCTGGATTCACTTAGTCATCCATACTATTTAGCACTGTCATTGTTGAAACATTTTTTATAGATACAATTAGTCATCCATTCAGTTTAACATGCTTTGTGTACATTTACGGTGGTTTAAAAATTTGGTTTAAAAATTTTAAAAACAACTTAGCCTGATACGGTTCACAAAATATTTTTGTTCCAAACTGTGACTATTTGTGAGAAATTTTGTTGGTTTGAAATAAGACCCCAAATTTGCCTGCTACAGGTGTACAAGTTTGGTTGTTCAAAAATTGACTTGTCATATATACTGTAGAACTAGGTTTGTGTGAAATTTCATTGGTTTGAATAAAAAACAAAATTAGCCTGCTGTGGGTGTACAATTTTGCTTGTTCAAAAATTGACTATTGTCATATATACTCTAGTTCGTGGTTTGTGTGAAATTTCTCTGGTTTTTAATTAAAATGAAATTTGGCCTGCTACCGTTGTACAGATTTGGTTGTTCGAAAAATTGACAATTGTCATATATACTGGAGAACTTGGTTTGTGTGAAATTTTGTTGGTTTGAAATAAAACAAAGATTTGCCTGCTACAGGTGTACAAATTTGGTCCCTCGGTACTTGGTCACCAACTGCCACTATTTCTCCTGGTGTGGCATCCCTTCCTTGTACCAGCATGTGTCTAGGAACATCACCCATGCCCTTATCAATGCGGTTACTGAGATTGTCCTCTTAATGACAGACACATGGACAAGGGCTTGTGGTCAGGTACACTACATTTCCCTGATGGCACACTGGGTGAATATTGTTGAGGCAGGGCAAAATATCACTATGGCACGGCACATGTGCTATCGACACCTAGAATTGCTGGAACTACTTCTATCAAGGTTTCCTCCATCTCCTACACCGGTTCCTGCACCCTATCCTGCTACTCCTCATCCTCCATCTCCAATGTGCTATCTCAGAGATAGTTGTCCACATCAGCTGGAAGCTCAGCAGCACTGCCTAAGTGAAGCGGCAAAATATTCTACTTAAGTTATTTTGTCTAGGAGACAAACTGCACACCGCAAAGATTTACTGAAATTAATACCAGACCAGACAGATCTGTGTCTCTTCTCGCTGAACCTACAACCAGGCATGGTTGCGTGTGATAATGGCAGTTAGCTGGTGGTGGCTATGTGAAGGGACGGCCGCAGGGCCGATTCACTGAAAGCTGCCACATACTTTACCTCTGTAGCCTCCATCCTTCTGGGATGTTCTCCTCCCGTGAGGGAGCGTACAGAGCAATTAGAGTCAGACTCCCAAATCACATCAAACAGTTCTGCTTTATTTTCCTCTGGACATAGCACATCCAAGATACCATAAGCACGTCTTAAACTATACCAGCAATACATTCTTCACTAGTCTGCTTCTTCTTTTCTGCTACACCTGAATGGACCACTAAGTATTGACAGGACGAGGAACCCGGTGAAAACGGCACTTCGATCTCTTCCCCTGGAGACACTTCAATCCAGCATAAGAAAGACACATCTACTAGGTCGTCCACCCCTCTCTGGTGATCCTGCCCAGATACTTCTGATGGCCCACTCACTGCTACGCCTCAGCACGACCACTTCTGCTGAGCGTTCCAACAGTGGTTCTTCCACTGGACTACTGCTACGTAAACCCACTCTCTTTGGGCTCACGTTTCCCATGGTGAATCCTTCACCGGCTTATTCAGGGGTTGCTGGTCCCCACTTTCTCCTACCCTATGCGCAGGGCCCAGGAACATGGATGTCCTCACACTCGCAAGGTCCACCCCCGACTGACCTCCGCTAAGAGGAAATATTCCTGACAGATTCCCGCTTGGAGGCAATCTTTCCCTAGCAACAAGTCCCTAACTATTGTCCCTATTGGACTGGATGTGCTCAATGCCCCTGTTATGAGCTCAGTTGCAACAGCTTTATTATATAATGAATTGCAACTGAACCCGGGGTCCGCGATGCAGTTTATGTTCACTGCTGCCGAACAGCCCTAGAGTATGAGGGTCAAACTGACGACAGAAACCTTAACATAAGATCTCGCCTGTGTTAATTCACACTAGGGGAGATGTAGAATTGGCACTATCTCCTTAACGTCACGGGAGATGTGCTATCAACTGGCGTAGATGTAGCTCTGTTAATGGCACAGAAGCCACTTGCCAGATATTAGGTTTGCACTATGTGCTGCAAGCTGGTATAGACGTAGCCCTGTTGACTGCACAGAAGCTACGTGCTAACCGCTAGGAAGTGCGTGTGACTGACGCCAGGCGTACGTGCTACCAGCCGGCATGAGACCGGGCTGAGCAACTCTCTATTCAGCTTGGCAGGCGATGCCCAGGTTACACGCCCAGCAGTCTGCTCAGGGTGTATAGCTAATCTATATTCGTAGCAAGACTGCGCTACGTTAGCTACAGGTTGTGCGCCCCACAGTCTGCTCAGGGTGTATAACTACCCTATATTCATAGCAAGACTGCACCACATTAGCTACCTGCTTGGCATAAGCTAATCCTGCCTCAAGGACCTGTACTAATTAGCCGAGCGAACTCTGGCATCGGCAGGTCCCGGAGAGCAAAGCTAGAGAGCACGTGGAGCCCAGATTCTGGTGCGTCCACACATGAGCACTGCCTATTGTAATATGATCTGACCGCGCAGTGCCGCGGACATACAAGCTATTTAAGGGCTAAGCTCCGCCCCAGCCATCTCGTCAATCGCATCACCGATGACGTCATCAGTGACCAATCAGGCGATGCCAGGTCAGAGGATCAGCTGACATTAAGCACCAATCATGGCTCGCCATGTCACGGACATGCTCAGTGCAGGCATTTCTGGACTAAGGCTTACAACAGCCTTTTCTTGTTCCATAACCTAGGTTTAAGGCTACTATGAACAATGACCCAAGTAACTTTTTGTGCCTCTCGGGTATTGGCTAGACAATGGGATCGATGGCGAAGCTGAGCAGCATCTTCCTCGGCTGGATCTGGATGGGAGACCACAGACACCTCGGATCCAGGTTCAGATCCCGCCGTCGCCCGATGCCTAACATTATCACCCCCCCCACTTGACGCTCATATTCCTCAATGAGCAGGGGAGCATGAATATGGTCCACGGGTTCCCAAGTGCGATCCTCAGAACCGTGATCCCTCCAGTGTACTAAATAAAAAATTTTGCCGCGCACCATCTTAGACCCCACAATCGCCTCTACCTCTAAATCCTCACCCCTGGTGTCAGAAGCGTGCTGAGCTTCCGAGAATTTCGTCAGGCGAACGGGTTTCAGGAGTGACACATTGAATGTATCATGTATCCTCAAGTGCCGAGGCAATTGCAGACAATACACCACGGGATTTTCTTGGGCCAGAATTTTAAAGGACCAATAAACCGAGGGGCAAATTTAGCCGATTCCCAGCGACCTCTAATATTACGAGCCGCGAGTCAGACCCTGTTGCCCGGAGAGAAAACGGGAGCTGGACGACGATGAGTGTCAGACGACTGTCTCATCCGATTTTTGGAGACCAAAAATGCTTCCTGCGTCTGATCCCAGATGCCCCGTGCCTCCATAGCCCAATCTCTGACCCCAGGCTCCCCAGAGTTAACTGGCATAGGAATTGGCACACGTGGGTGACCATTGTTCAACAGGAAAGGAGTCTGACCTGTGGAATCTGCCAATGCATTATTTAAAGCAAATTCTGCCCAAGGAAGCAAAGTTGCCCAATTGTTATGATTGGCAGAAACGAAATGACGCAAGTATGTCACTAGCGTCTGATTAGTGCGTTCCACCAGGCCGTTGGTCTCCGGGTAATAGGCCGTAGAGAGGTTCAGTTCAATACTACACAGATTACACAATTCTCTCCAAAACCGAGAGGTGAACTGAGAACCTCGATCACAGACAATCCTATCAGGCATCCCGTGAAGACGGAAGATGTGACGGATAAACAGTGATGCCAGAACCTGGGAAGAAGGAACCCTAGGAAGGGGTACCAGGTGAACCATCTTAGAAAAATGGTCAAAAACCTCCCATATAGTCGTATTACCCCGGGACTTAGGTAACTCAACCACAAAATCCATCCCAATCAACTCCCAAGGTCTATCCGCCACTGGTAACGGATGTAGAAGACCCGCCGGACTCTGATGAGAAGGTTTATTTCTCGTGCAGGAGATGCATGCTTGGACATATTCTTTAACGTCCTGGGACAACCGAGGCCACCAATAAAAGAATTGGAGGAACTCAGTGGTGCATTTGATTCCAAAATGACCTCCGACCTTAGAGGCATGTGCCCACGAGAGCACCTCATTCTGTAGGTTCGGGGGAACAAACGTCTTCCCGGGTGGAACCTGATCTAGAGTCACCGGTGCCACCGTTCGCATACTCTCAGGAGGAACGATAAGTCTGGGCTCGTCATCGTCCTCCATCGTATCCATGGACCTAGATATAGCATTCGCCCAAGGATTCTTCTCCCCTTTTAGAAAATTGATGGTACAATTGAATCGGGCAAAAAAGAGGGACCACCGAGCCTGCCTCGGGTTGAGACGCTGCGCTGTCTGCAGGTATGAGAGATTTTTATGGTCAGAATACACCACAAACGGATGTTTAGCTCCCTCCAAAAGATACCTCCATTCAACAAAAGCCAATTTTATTGCAAGTAACTCTTTATCCCCTATCGTATAATTCCTCTCCGCTGGAGAAAAGGTCTTGGAGAAGAAGAAACATGGTCTTCTCCGTCCCTGCCCATTCTTTTGAGAAAGGACAGCACCTGCCCCTACAGAGGATGCGTCGACCTCCAAATAAAATGGCTTATTGACATCTGGCCGATGTAGGACCGGAGCTTTTGAGAAATAAGACTTGATCTCCCGGAAAGCCTCAGATGTCTCTTTAGACCAGTTTTTTGGGTTGGCACCTCTCTTGATTAGCGCGGCCAAAGGAGCCACCAGTGTAGAAAAATGTGGTATAAATTGCCGATAATAATTGATGAACCCCATGAAGCACTGCACCGCCTTCAGAGAATGGGGCTTCTGCCAATTCTGTACGGCTACCAATTTTTGGGGATCCATGGCCAAGCCCTTACTGGATACAATGTACCCCGAGAATGGTAAAGACTCTTGTTTGAACTGGCATTTCTCCAGCTTGCAATACAGAGAATTTGTGCGCAAACGCTCAAAAACTCTGCGCACATCCTCTCTGTGGGTGGAGAGGTCCGGGGAAAAGATCAGGATATTGTCAAGATATACTACCATGGAGGACAGCAGCAGATCTCGAAAGATATCATTGATGAAATCCTGAAAAAGAGCGGGGGCATTGCATAACCCGAAGGGCATGACGAGGTACTCGTAGTGGCCATCACGAGTATTAAAGGCCGTCTTCCACTCGTCCCCCTCACGGTTCGTATGAGGTTATAGGCCCCACGCAGGTCTAATTTAATGAAAATGTTAGCCTCTCAAAGTCTGTCGAACAATTCAGAGATCAGGGGCAGGGGATATTTGTTCTTGATGGTGATTGCGTTTAATCCCCTGTAATCAATACACGGACGTAGGTCACCTCCTTTCTTCTGGACGAAGAAGAACCCCGCTCCAGCAGGAGAGACCAATTTTCTGATAAACCCCCGGGCCAGGTTCTCCTTGATGTAATCGGACATAGCCTGGGTCTCAGGAACAGAAAGGGGATAAACCCTACCGCGAGGATGCTCTGATCTGGGGATCAGATCTATGGTGCAGTCATACGGTCGGTGGGCAGGCAAGGTCTCTGCAGCCTTTTTTCAAGAACACATTGGCATAGCTCCAATATTGCTCTGGAAGTGCCTCTAGACCGGCCGGCGGGTCTAAGACCACCTTCCGAGTTGATGTCATCATACACTGGGTAGTACATCTCTCACCCCATGAATAAACTGTCCCCGTGTTCCAGTTTATATGTGGATTGTGAGAACATAACCATGGAAAACCCAATAGCACCTCATCAAATCCTCCAGAAAGGATAAGGAACGAGATATCCTCCCGGTGACCCTGAGGAAACGACATGGTGAGGGGAATAAACTGGTGGATGATCTGTGTGTCTAAGATGGAACCGTTGACTAACCTGATGTTTATGGGTCTGGCCAGTAATTCCATAGGAACGGCATGTTTCTGGGCAAAAGTTGATGACAAAAAAATTGCCATCAGCCCCAGAATCCACCACCGCCTTGGCAGCAACCGTGGTTGTTCCAAAAAGCAACGTCACCTTATAGGCTAGTCTGAAGGAAGAAGTCTCTAAGTCTAACACACTTCCTCCAATGGTGGTTAGACACTCTCGTTCTCCCGCCCGCTTGGAACCTTTATTATTGGGGTACTCCAAGAGATGCGTAGGACGGGAATGAGGGGACTATTTCCTGGTCTGGGAAATATCCATTGGCTCCGGTTCCGTGTCTGGAACCACGGATTCAGAAGTCAATTTAGAAAATGACGGTGCCAAAGGAAACCGAGGTTTAGAGACCTT
Source organism: Oophaga pumilio (assembly GCA_009801035.1). Lineage (NCBI taxonomy): Eukaryota > Metazoa > Chordata > Amphibia > Anura > Dendrobatidae > Oophaga > Oophaga pumilio. Next base: position 22,285 of record VIAB01010810.1, on the reverse strand, counting down.
CAGCTCTAGCTTGCTTTCTGCATGACGTAAATTAATACGGTTGGCGAGAGTCATTAACTCTTCCAGGGAGGTTGGAATCTCCCTGGTGGCTAGAGCATCTTTTATATGCCCAGCCAAACCCTTCCAGAACACCGGAATTAGCGACATTTCAGAACAATCCAGTTCTGCCACTAATGTCCTGAACTGAACGGCATAATGACTGGCGGTGGTCGAACCCTGCACTAATGCAAGCAGCTTAAGAGCTGTATCATGTGTGACCTGAGGACCGAGGAACACACTTTTTGGGGTTCTAAGAAAGAGACCAATATTGGTCACTACCGGATCACTCCGTTCCCACAGAGGAGTAGCCCACTCCAAGGCCCTGCGGGTAAACAATAGGATAACGAAACCCACTTTAGCCCTTTCGGAGGGGAACCATGCCTCCATCATTTCTAATTGAATGGAACATTGATTAATGTATCCTCTACAGGATTTACTGTCCCCAGAAAATTTTTCCGGCAGAGCAAAATGCGGTAATGACACTTTAGCAGCTACCGCAGCTTGCACAGCAGCAGAGCTTACGAGATTTGCTGCTTGTGCGGCCGCCTGAGTAGCTACTGCAGTGAGATCAGCAACTGGAGCTTAACATTAGATCTCACCTGTGTTAATTCACACTAGGGTAGATGTAGAATTGGCACTATCTCCGTTAACGTTACGGGAGATGTGCTATCAACTGGCATAGATGTAGCCCTGTTAATGGCACAGAAACCACTTGCCAATTATTAGGTTTGCACTATGTGCTGCAAGCTGGTAGTAGACGTAGCCCTGTTGACTGCACAGAAGCTACGTGCCAGCCGCTAGGAAGTGCGTGTGACTGACGCCAGGCGTACGTGCTACCTGCCGGCATGAGACCGGGCGGAGCAACTCTCTATTTAGCTTGGCAGGTGATGCCCAGGTTACGCGCCCAGCAGTCTGCTCAGGGTTTATAGCTACCCTATATTCGTAGCAAGTCTGCACCAGGCCAGTTGTGGAATATCAGCTCCAACACTCCCGTCTGTGTTCTGGTCAGCCTACGCACATAACAACCGATATGGATGTCTGACATTTGTTTGGTTCTCCAAGACTTTGAGGGCTCCATAATGATGGTGAGCAGCAATAACGCCATGATCAGCGCAAAAATCCTGCTTCTGTGTCTTCTTAACCCCTCCCATCCATAAAACCCGTGCCATTCTGACCATGGACGGGATAG
>VIAB01010807.1:24761-39105 GCA_009801035.1 Oophaga pumilio | reverse complement strand
GTGGAGCTTGAGAAGTTACAGTTAGAAGGAGCAGGCAGGTGGTGCTGGGGACTTGAGCAGTGAGGAGCTCATCCCTAGAACTGAGGACAGAGTGTGAGAGAAACCGTACGTTAGGAAGAGGAAAGCTTCAGTGACAGAGAGGAAGAAGGGATCCTAGGGCCACGGATAGTAAGGAATCCATCCATGGAACCCGTATCCACCGGCGTGGTCGGTGGAGGTACCAGGTTGCAGTAGGGGAACTGACCCCAAAGACTATTGGAGGACTACGAGGCTCAGCTAGCAAACCTCAGGCTAAGGTAACTGTAAGTGCCTCAGACAAATCCGCACACATTTGCTGAAAAGGTAGCCAGATAGGATCAAGGGGATCTGGAGTACATTGCCCAACAGGATCCGAGGCTACTGGATTGGGACACTATGTGCGTGGAGCAGGGCACGAGAGGAGGTAGCCAGCACAGGGAGACGGCCAGAGAAAGAATATCAGAAGGGGTTCTGACAAAGTGTTCCCCAAATTATTTGAGAGCTGGCTGGACCACCTACTCGGAGGACACAGCACCCGGCTGGGGATTGCTCAACAACAGTGAGTAAACTGAATGAGACTGCACCCTGATGTGTCCTCTAAATTATTTACTGCATCATCAGCCCTGCACCATGACCGCTACCATCATTTACTTCAAATTCTACTACATCCGTGGGGCCCCGCTCTTCCCGTGGGGAGCAGTAACAGCTTTGCTGCGTCACCAACTGACCCAGAGGATTTGAAGCGCAGCATCGGCCATCATATTGCCGAACACCATGGGTGGCGTCACAAACTATTTCCCTTTTTTTAACTTTTATTTTTCCCTTTTCATCACACTTATTTTAAAACACCTTTCTATTGGTCGCCCAGGGCCATGGACCAGGTCTCTGCTGCCGTGACACGTCCCTTTTAAGAACTGTACCAACCAGGTACTGAGTTACCCCAGGCCCTAGGGGGCGCTCCAGTAGAACTTCTCTTTACTCTCTAGATGTAGATTGGTTCCCCCAAAAGAGGAAGAAAACTGTGCCCAATTGTTTTTCTGTTCCTCAATGTTGACAGGGTTTGGGGTTTCCAGGTGACTGATCAAAAAAAGTTCTCCAGTTCCTCCCCACCAATGATTTTATGTACGTCTGATATATTTTTTTATTTATGCTCTAATTACGAGACATTTTAGCTGATTATGAGCATTTCTATATGAAAATAAAGAGCATTTTTTATTTTGCGCAGAATTCATAATTCATGATCATGGTGCAAAAAATGTCAATAAATACCTCAAGACAAAAAAAGACAAGTCATTTTTGAAAAAAAGCAAAAAATGATGGATCGAGGTAAATATCTCAAGTATCACCTAGATTAGATAATCTTTTAAGCCAAATTCCCACGTTCAGTATTTGGTCAGTATTTTACATCAGTATTTGCAAGCTAAAATCAGGAGTAGAACAATCAAAGGAAAAGTATAATAGAAACATGCACCACTTCTGGCTTTCATTTACAAATACTGATATAAAACACTGGCTAAATAATGAAAGCATACTGAACGTGTGAATATGGCCTTAAGTCAATATCTAACGCGTGAAAGATCCTTGAAACTTGATTTTAGCCCAACCAGGGTTTCATCTAAAAGGAGAAAATAACCCAAAGCAGAAAGCTTGAATCCTACCTCTTTAAAGAAGGGTACTGGATGGTTGGTTGCTACACCTTGGTGATAACTCTCAGGGTGTACTGCTTTTTTCTTTGCAGAGATCCAGCTGGCATAGTGAGGGTTACAGGCAATGCTCCCTGGGAAAAAGTATGTAGTCTAGGTGAGCTATAGGGTATTTACCTTGAGGTGGCCAATTAGAGGTATTTCTCTTCCTTCTGGATGCATTGCCTGAAGGGGTGATGCATGACCTTTATCGTTGATTTCCTATGACTTTTTCCAACCAACCCATATATCAATATTCTTGTCCTGTTGAATACTGTGCTGCTCATAGATTGAAGTGTTTTCAAGCTGACAGCATTTAATTTACAGCAGTATAAAAATTGCAAAACTTTTTTAAAAACTAGAAAATAATATTAATCAGAGATGAGCAACACTTTCATGGACAGCAGCAAATCTACAGCTCAACCGGCACACAGTCACACAAGTCATTGCTCAGAAAGAAGTGCCAGATTATTAATATGGGGCTGATTGGGGAAGGATCTTATGATAACATTACTGCTATAAAATCACTTAATTCAAACTCAGTTGTACTAAGTATTTTAATGTTTCTTTGTTTCTTGCCCAATCATTCAACAACAGTTCCAGGGGGATCTTACTAGTGATGAGCGAGCTCTAAAATGCTTGGATGCTCATTACTCGAACCAAGCAATTTCTATTGCTCAGATGCTCGTTTCGAATAACAAGTACAATGGGAGTGACTAGGAAATATGAGCTTTTTTCTAGCAGACTCTACAAGGAGGTCTAGGGGCAGTCTATTATCACCCCCGAGTGGCACTGAAAACCAGGTCAGACAAGACCGTAGGGGCAGGACAGCACAATATCTTTAAGGCATAGAGGGAAAGCTCATACCAGATGGTCCAGATTTAAGACTCAATAGTTGAAGGTCACAGAGGAATTAGGGAGTACACTTGTTTTGTTGGCCAAGTATTGCTGGACCATTTTGAAAAACTTTTCCCTCCTTGTCAAAAATACCCAGTCATCAGGACCTGAACACTGGGAGGTTGTCATAAAATTAGCCCAGGCCTCTGACAGTGTACCCTTGACTCTTCTGTACCTGGTGTGTATCTTCCTCACCTCTCCTCCTTGATTGGGCAAGGGAACTTGCCCCCTCACCTAACATTGTCTGATGGGAATTTTTTCAACATATTTTCCACAATAGCAGACCTCTCCACCTCAGGATGGAGAGATCAAAGGTTTTCTTTGTAGCGTGGGTCTTGCAGGGTAAACAACCACCAGTACTCTTTTTTGGCCAATAAACATAGAATGCGAGACCCACTGGATGGTCAGTGGTACATAAAGTCAGCCACATGTGCCAAGCTCCATTTAGCCAACACTTCCCTGTCTCCACCGTGGTGAAGACTCTCCAGTTCCTCATCCTATCCTCCTACTTCTTTTTTCCTCCTCATTCTCTTCCTCAGCTCAACCACGTAGAAGAGACGGGATGAAGATTGTGTGGATGCTAGCCTCTGTTGTGCTAACAACCAGCTTCTGTTCCTCTTTATCCTCCTCAGCATAAACCTCCTCATGGTTACCCAATGTGCACTGAGCAGATGAGATAAGGCTGGGCTGGATAGTATCTCCCTGCGGGATTGTTGTTCTGATTATGACGTCATTGCTGCTAACCATTTTTGTGGTGTCCTCAAAGTCTTGGAGAACCGCATAAATGTCTTATATCCATCAATTTTCAGCCACAATAGAGCAACAAGGAGGGGTTCAGTAGGGTGCGGGTTGTTCATTGATGATTGATTTAAATCTATTGCACTGACCGAATACCTGGGCACTGATGGTCATGGTGGTTATAACGGCGCTGCTTCCAAACCTCTTATCATTGTCAGGCTTGGTTGGTTTAGTTTTGACTATTAAGGCTAATACTACCAACAGTAACCTTTCTCCCCTTTACTATACCGACCTCATAATAATGGAATCAGCAAATCCCTATCCATATCAGAATTCCTGTGTATGAATTTAATATTGTGCATACTGGCCATCTTTTTTCAGTGGACCAACCCGTAGAAGGCAACTTTTAAATGCAATTTTGGGTGCCCATCTCACAGAGGTTTCACTGTTTAATCAAGTTAAAAAAAGCTGTCTAAATTTACATTGCAGCATTTGGAGAACCTTATAGATCATTTTATACTATATTATAATAAATTCTAGAGAAAACATTAGATTTACAGCCAAGGAAAGAAATGCTGATTGCTAAAACATAACCACAATGTTCTGCCATTAGATGTAAAAACCAGCTTAGAATGTGATCTTCAGCCGAGGAATTACCCAACCTCCGACCTCAGTAGCTTTGTCACGTTCCTGAAAAATGCTCAGAGAATAAACATAGATATTGCTGAACCCCTGCAGCTTCCTATCCCCTCAAGTGTTATTTGCCTTGATCCTGTTTTTCTCAGACTAAACATTGATCTAGAGAAAAAAATTATCCATTCACAAAAGCAAATTGTGCATCCATAGTTTTGACTATTAAAAGTTTAAAAGCAAATATATTGTGTTCTAGAGCAGCTTCATTATTATTAGGGTTATAGATGAATGCAAAAATAATGAGTGTGAAAACAAGAAGAATTTACATAGTAAAGATGAGCAAAACACAAAAAAAGTTGATTCCCCCATGTTAACCCAAGTAACAAATCATCGAAACTTGTAAAAAAAATGTTGGATCTTTTGAAACAATATTCCCATCTTTACTGTACATGTTTCAGATTCATCTTAGGAATTTCTAGCATGTAACAAGGTAAAGTTTCCCTATGAGAAGGCGACACATACTGTAATTAAGTCAGTCTTTTTGTAGGCTTATGGGAAAAAGGGCAGAAATAAAATGTTATACCTACTACATGACAAAAAAAATGCCAAAAAGCTAAAAACATCTTAAAAATGCTTTGTATGCAGTGTATTTCACCATGCAGTACAGACTCTAACCCCTTCACGACCTTGTGATTTTCCGTTTTTGCACTTTCGCTTTTTCCTCCCATTTTTCCAAGAGCCATAGCTTATTTATGTTTCCATAAATATATCCAAATGAGGACTTGTTTTTTTACGGAACTAGTTGTAATTTTGAATGATATCATTGATTTTACCATATAGTGTAATGGAAAATGGGGCAAAAATCCAAGTGCAGTGAAATTGCAAAAAAGTGCAATTCTGCAATTGTTTTTTGGGTTTTTTACTTACCATGTCATAGTTAAACTGACCTGGCAATATGATTCTTCAGGTTAGTTTAAGGACACAGACAAAAAAACATTTATAGATTTTTTTTAATTTAAGTGGTGGAAATAAATTTTGAAATTTGCCAATTTCCGAGACTTGTAACATTTTAATTTTTCAGGATCTGGGGCTGGGTGGGAGTTTATTTTTTTTTGGCTTGAGCTGATGTTTTTATTGATACCATATTGGGGTAGATTAGATGTTTTGATCTCCTAATATTGCATTTTATTGCAAAGTTGCGACGGCCAAAAATATTTTATTCTGGCACTTAGATTTTTTTCTCATTACTGTACGTCATTTACCGATCGGATTAATTATTTTTCTATTTTGATAGGTCAGACATTTCTGAATGCAGCAATGCCAAATATGTGTAATTTTTATTTTTTTAATTGCTTTATTTTTCAATGGGGCAAAATGAGGTGATTTTAATTATATTTTCATCTTTTTAAAACCTTTTGTTTCACAATTTTTACTGACTTCAGTAGTCTTTTAGAAGACATGAAGCTGCGATTGTCCGATCGTTTGCGCTATGGATAGCAGTGCTTCGGCAATCCCATGAACTCCGGCTATGAGCTGGTGTTCACAGGAGGATCAAAATGACAGGCACAGGGGTCTTCTGCAGACCCCCCGGATGTCAAGACAACCCATCGGCGTCCCGCAATCACGTGACAGGGACACCAATTTGTGATGCACTTTCAGCCGGCACACGGTAAATCCCTCTGTAAATGATTGACAGACGGAATTAACAGGCTAACAACTGCAGGTGAAGTACTGCGTCACTGCGTTCAATGCTTCTATTGGTGAAATATCTCTTGCGGAAACTAGCATCTCTGCAAGACAAATTGACATGCTGCTGTCTGGAGAGACATGCTGCATGTCCGTCTCCGTGGGTGATCTGTGGGCGTCTGTGGATACATAGTGGGGATGGGATGTCTTGACGATTGCCGACACCACTGGAATGGTTCCAGCAACAGAAGTGAGTATAGGCGTTATTATTTTAACAAGGGAAAACAGGGATTGAGAAGGAGTTGTCCGACAAATGGACAACCCGCTTAACATATTCATACACCTTTCCCTGATCTACTGTGACTATAGACTAAATCTGCTGCTGGTCTAATGCTGCAATGTGCAATGACTTCACACTGTCATGACACAGCTGTCATGTGACTCAGGACCAGGGACTCCTTTCCTGTCCCTAACACTAGGGGGCACCCTATCTCACCCTGCTCCCCGGGATACTTCAGATGGCGAAGATGCCGGGGCCTCCACCCTCCATTTCCTAAGTTAGCCCCCTGTCTGTTCTCTTACCCTACCCACGAAAGAGGGGGCGATACTGTGCATTGCAGTAAACCAACTCAACGAGTAGGAGCAATCAGACGCTCCATGCTGTCATGGTAACCCTGTGACAAACAATTTAGAAGATATCACATTCTACAATTATTAGACTGTTGTGTAATTACAGCGTATTATGTAGCACAACCATACTCATGGACTACCTCTTTATAATACTATTTATTTGGTGTGCTATAAGTGCTTTATAGCTGCACTGAGCACCAAGGACCTGGTGTGGCTTTCTTCCCTTCACTTGCTATAGCCGCACCATTATACGGTATTATCTAGTGTGTTCCAAACTAGGTATAACAAAGAAATTACATTACTTAACACTATAATATGGGACATCTTTAATAGATGCTGTTAGCAGTTATCACTATGAAATAAATGATGGATGAATGAATGAATGAATGAATGAATACAGAATTAAGGGTTGCTGCACTCTCCTTGTTGAAAGTAAGAAAAGTCACAGTACATTTCTTTTACACACATTTTACATACTCAGTGTCATTTACTCAGTAAGATTGTTACTGTTAAATAGATCAGGTCATGAAATAAAAGCATACCTGCCAATTCGTTACTAACATAAAGCCAGGATTACCTATTTATGCATCATATCTCATGAGTTCAAAAAAACAATTTCCATGTATTTCAGAGGAGGTAGAAATTACAGCTTGAGCGAGAGTGTATTTTATGATTCCTTTTATTCTCTGCCTCTGTTTCTTGTTCCAGATAAGACTGCAGATAACTGATGAAGAGTATTGAAATTACTGCAGTGAAAAGTATGGATTGCATGACTTGTGAGGTCTGTAACGAGATACAGAACAATTGCAGTGCGTTTCCGCTATTACATTGAACACTTTGTTAAATGTTGATTGAGAGCCACAATGGTAAATAACTTAGCATTTCGTATTCACTCACCTATCTCACATGCAAAGTCCAGACCCCAGTGCAGTGCTTGTTGGTATTTTGATACACAGCGAAGATGATAGAATAAAATATCGATTCTATTCTAGTATTCCTTTCTACCTGTTTGAACTTTAAAAATGTATTTTTTTTTCTGATTCATTAAAAGTCTAATTAGGAAAAACAAATTAAGTAGAATAATTAATTCCCATTTATTATTAAATTAAAAGCAGAAAAACAACTTAAATGAACACCCTTGTTAAATAAAAATTAATTTTACATATGTTAGTGGTTATGAATAGTTACAAAATTAAGTTTCCATCTGCAAAATTTATTCCTTCATATTAAGGTGCATATGTTGCTTTCAGTCTGCTCATACAGTAATTTCAGACTTATCTCTCCTAGGAGTGTCCCTCCCTGTAATACATGTTGTATCTGTGTGGCCTTTGTTTCCAGTTATGCTGACTTCATTAGCTCTTATGTACCAGCAAAAACTCTATTCCTGTAGTAATTTATTCTTTATGTTCTTTCATTCTTTTCTACCTTCGATTTTGTCTGCCCTCACTGATAACATAGGCCCAGATTTGTCAAAGTGTTTTCACCAAAACATTTTGATAAGTTGCAAAATTTTTACATAGCTTGAGATTGCAAAAAATTGTGCGACTTTTTTGTATTTTCACGCCAATTTTGCCTACTTCTGCCAAAGTGAACGGTGCAGGTGCCCTTGGCCTACCTGCTGCTATCTCTAACATTGAGAGAAAGTAGGAGCAGAGTGAGCCATCAGACCAAGGAGCAGAGTTCTGAAAGATTTGTGTCAGTTTTGCAGACCAGCTAGTTTGAGAACGGACTTATAAAAACTCTGTAGCAGCAACATGACAATTAATTTTTTAATGAAGACTTTTTTAAATTTGCATTTAGGAATCAAATTAACAATTAAAAAAAATTGTGCAAAAGTATACATAGCCTTTAAATAGTTTAAGAAATTGCTTGATCACCTCTAGTTTTTAACGAATAGCTAAAAGTATAGCTAAACATTTTTTATATTTATTTATCCTCCAGGCTTAATAAAGTTATGAATTTTTGTAATATACTTCATTACTTTATTTTTCTTCCTTCTGTCTCAAACATTATGTCGCAGTGCTGTTTTAATGCAGTTTATGCTCCTTTAGAAGCTTATTTCAACTGCAGCTCGATAAGCTTAATATACTATGCAAACAAATCAGAGTACAGGAATTCCCCTGTCTGAGTACAAAAGAGTGTAGTAGGGAGGTCAGTGAGCCAAAGTCTTGTACACATATTGTTTGAATGCATTGCATAGATCGTGATGAGCAGCAGTTCTAAGCAGCTTCTAAAGGGGCATACAGTGAGCATTGAAACTGTACGATAATATACAATTTGAGAGAGAAGGAAACAAAACAGGGTAATAAAGTATATGGTAAGAATTCATAACTTTGCAATGCTGAAGTATAATAAAATAAAAAAAGTTACTGTTTAACAGCACAAAAAGGGAATGAATGACAGAAAGGAAGATGAAAAAACAACCATCAATGATTTCCATAAAATTGCTGTATGCTGTTCTACTTCTAAAAGAAAAGAGTTGTTATATGTCTATTAAACAATGGTACCTAGTAATTAACCCTTTCTCCGTGGAATTGTATTCCTCTATGTTGGAGCTTTAATCCATTACCTGTATTAAATATTAGGAGCTATTACTGAGCTGTAATTGCCATTCAGGAGATTCAGGAGAATTCCTTTGATCCTATTTAGGGATTTATAAAGGTGACTATAACAAAGATTTGCAGTTGGGGCATATAAACATGCTTTCATATTTTTTCTCGAGAAACAATATCACACAGCATGTCTTTGCAAAATGAATATAAATTATCCCGCAAATTACTTTATACATGTACTTTGAAAGCATCTGCAAGATCATTGTGTTCCTAATGTACGATTTATGCCCACCCCACTGCTATCCAATTATTCTTTTTGTTCATGTCCAAAATATAAATGGGGGAAAATGTAATGTAGAAAGCTTGTTTGTTATGTATGGTATGGTCTTGAAACGTGTGAATAAGTATTTGTTATATAAAATATATTCTAATTTCTAATACTATTCATAAGATTACAGGAAATTACCAGTATCAAAGGAACCCATAATTGCCTTTGTACTTGGCACATTTTTGTATGGCCACTTGTGTATAATGTATTATTGATCCTGTAATGGCAAAATTCAAATGTAAAGGCAAAAGGCAAATTTTATTTTCTACTTAATAACAGTTGTCACCATTTACATCAGTAAATGGGGCTTGAAATCTAACATTCCCAAATCGTACACAATAGGACTGATTTTAAAGAAAGCCAATGAACCTATCAATATGCTTTTGGAGTGTACAAGGAAACCAGAGTACTTAACAAAACAAACTCCACTTAGGCCTAACACTTGTTTGGAATTAGTTATACAAAAAAGCAATTTAGATTTTATTTAATTTACTCATATAGCGCCATCATATTCCTCAGCGCTTTACAGATGTCATTATCACTGCCCCTAATGGGGCTCACAATCAGTATCAATATTTCTTTGGAGGGTGTGAGGAAATCATAGAACCTGGAGAAAACCCATGTAAAAACGGTGAGAACAAGCAAACTCCTTGAAGATTTGGTCCTTGGTGGGATTTGAACCCAGGAGGACCCCAGTGCTGCAAAGCAACAGTGCCAACCAATGAGCCACCGTAGATGAGCCACTTTCAGTTGTCAACCAGATTAGTATATCTAGGGCCATGGTGCTACTACCATTGACCCTATAAATTAGAGGTTTCAACACACTTCTGCACTGCCAACCACTTTCTATACATAAAGCAATGCAGTTTCACTTAAAAAATTAAATATTTAATAGTTGATGATGAGCAAACCTGGTTCCCAATATGATGACCTTTATTGGACATAAGTGTATATAATTGGTCCAGTCAGCATCTGTTCCCTCTAATACATGCACCTACTGAATATATACTGTAGTACTCTGTGCTACTGTGATGGCCATCATGGAAGACGGATAAAAAGAATGTCTTTCTAAGCAGATGAGGCAGGAGGAGACAAATAGAGGGCAACAAGTTGGGTAACTATACATAACAAAGGTATTGCCATGAAAAATATATTGTCATAACAAACAAATTGCCACATGGGGCCCAATTATTGTTTATGGTGACCCTGATCTCTTTCATCTTGAATTGGAACATAGAAGGACAAAGTTCACAATTTTACTTTTGTCTGCAAAGCAGATTAAGGTCTAACATAGACAGAGGTACCACTCTTGACTTCCATCGTAGGCAAGCTAGTAATTGAGACTTATATAGAATAGATACTCGGATATCACTTGAGTATCTGGGTGCTTGGATGTGCTCGGCACTCAACGAGCATTGGCTGGTGCTCGTATTTAAAGCTGAAATCCCCACCTCACATGTTTAACACCTGTTACACAGCCAATAAGAATGCAGGTTTTGCCTGCCAGTCACTTTAATACCAGAGTCATCTTGGAAATGGCATTACGGTGATTGGCTGACCGCATTACCTCATCAAAGGTTATAAAAGAACAGGCGCCACCACGCTCGATTTACTCACGCATTGCACAGCTCAGAGACAGTTTTGATTGGAGGGAGAGAGCAGTTATTCAGATATGTGTGTGCACAGTATAACTATTCAGAGTCCTCTATTGTTGATACTGGTGCTGATGCTGAACCATCGTACTAACAGTCCTTGTAAGGGATAATCTTGTGCTTTGCTGTTTGTATCAGATACATTCTGCATTTAGCATAAGGACAGTTGCAGGAGCTGGAAGACGTGGCAGAATACAGCCTCTAGGCAGGGATTAGGGCTTGCAGTCCACTGCTAAATATATAGCTGTTACATGTGATCACCTTCTTTTCTTTTTTGGGTGAAAAATTGGATTATATAACACTACAAAAAAAGAGTTAAATTTTTTTTCTGGATTTACTTATTTATCCATAGAGTATTACATGCTTTGTGTTACATTACGGTGGTATATAACACTAAAAAAATTAAAAATTTATCTGGATGTGATTACTCACCTATACAGTATTACGTGGTCTTTGTTACGTTTTGGTGGTACATAAACACTCCAAATATGTTGGTACATTCAAGGGTGTATGGATGTAATTTTTTCAGGCTTTGCACTTAGTGCATAGCCTTTATGAGTCTAGGCGTACCACTATATAACAATTTGAACATAATGTGCATGAGGCCCTCCTTTAAGTCTAAAACCGGGTGTATCTGAATCCCTCTTCCATCTAATTTTTGGCAGTTCTTGTTTCCTTTATAAATTACATTGAAATTGAAAAATTTTTAATGAAAAAATATAAATTGAATAACATTAAAACAAAATTCAATTTTGGTCTATTTTAATCATTTTTTTATCTTTTTTATATTTTGCCTTATATAAAAGTCATTATACAGGAAAGAATGTTTCTTAACCTTATGTGACACTGTTGTTCTTAGCAGCGATCTGGGAGTCAGAGATGCTTATAAGGGTCTTCCCCATGCTGTTCTCCTTCCATTCAGCAGTTTTTCTATTTCAACAGTTTCACTGCCCCCCCAGACCTCCTTGTAGAGTCTGCCGGAAAAATACTCGAATTTCCAATCGACTCCCATTATACTCATTACTCAAAATGAGAATCTAAACATTAGCAATTGCTCTTTTTGAGTAACAAGCATCTGAGCATTTTAGTGCTCGCTCATGTCTAATAAAGAGACAGTGGGCACTTTTGCTAATTCTATTGTGATATAGGTTTGCTGCATTAATTATCCAACTATTTTAGTTTGCTACTTCTCTTTCGACATCTTAATGCAAAATGATGTACATGATCATCATTGCGAGTTTTTTGCACCTGTGCAGAAACTCGGTTGTGACCGATAACAATTACGGATAACTTTAATCCACGCTATTGACTTCTGCATCTAATCGGTTGACAGGGGAGGAGGCTTTCTCTTTTGCCCCATTGGTCTTCCAGTGATGCAATAAGTGGGTCCTGACAGTTTGCTGTACCAACCAAACAGACTTAACTGCTCCATATTGTTATGTGAAACTCTCCTGAAGCGTACATATAAAATCAGGATTTTTCCTTTCTTCACCTGGAGAAAATGCTTTTCTTAGACAGATCTTTTACAATTTTTTGGTTGTTGCCTTACCCTTGTTGCATGCACTTGTTTGATGGAATCAGTTTTTGCACCACTCCACTTCCTTTCAGGATTGTAATAGGATTTATGTGTAGACTTGTTTGTTCTAAGATATAAATCTGTATATGGAACTAAACCATTACAAGATCCGTAAATTGTCTGATAGTTTCAATGTTATGACTAATTATGAATGTTCTCATTAAAAGGCTGATATACAGTATATTCATTTATAAATAGTAGAGGTGAGTAAATTTGTTTAAGGTGAATTGAATGTGTCTTAACAGAAAATTCAGATTCTCCTGTCTAGCCTTCATTTTGCTGAATTGTAGAGGACTAGTTAAAGGGTTAAAAAAATTAATGCCTCACTGGCATACACAGAATAAAAAAGTGTAGAGAGAAGAGGATGTCACAAGCCGAAGGGAAGAAGAAACCGGACAGAGTGGAGGACTAGACAGTGGGTGGACTAGGGTGGCCTTGGCACAGCAGTGTGGGGAGTATTAATTATTAATTTTTAACCCTATAATTTTTATGCTCTGGGTCTGGGCATCACAAGGAATATTTTAATTTTGGCTGATTGGTAGTAAACAGTCTAAATTTATTTTTTATTTTAATCTCTTTTTATTGTTTTCAAAGAAAGAAATACAACTCAATATAAAGTCATACATTAACCGAAGCAGTACAAAATATGCAAACATGGTGGACTGTGCAATGCACTTTTTCTAATATACATGAAATAATTCAGAAGAAGCTCCAACTTGTAGACTGTTATTAGAACTCACATAAAAAATATAAACCTTAAAGACCCCTAGCGGATCTACGTATCAATAGGACATCTACAAGACGTACATACTAAATAAAACTTAATAGAAATTAAAGAACGTACTTTGGTTCTAATATAACCATAAACTAATTTATTTCTACATACTGTAAGCGAATGGGATAGAGCTTGCAGTACCGTTCACAGCCACTATACACGGTACAAAGCTATGCCAGTTTTGGTTTTCTGCGGCACCTTCAGACAGACTGCATTAAGCTAAGAATAATGAACTTAACTATAGGTCATCAATATCAAGGTTCTGGAAAATTCTCTTAAATTAATACATTCTCTCATTATTAGTTGTGATTGATCAAACCTCAGGTGATTATTGATTTAATCTCTATGGGTTCCACCATTTATAGTTTTACTTCAATAGCAGATAACATTTTGACCAGCCTTTAATCGGATCTAATGACTTCCTGACCTTTATTAAGCTCCAAATAAAGACATGTTAATGGGGAAAATGCTGCGATTATTGTTATTCTGTCTAATTAAGGACATTATTTCTTACACTAATTTGTAAGTTTGCTGATTAACATTTCAAAAATCTCAAAATACATTAATTGGAGTTTGTATTTGACGCTTAATTGAAAGGATGATTTAATAGACGAGGAAGATACTTAATGTGTGAAATTATTTTTTCCCTTTGAATTTTGATATTTATTCTATTATACTTCATAACAGCATGCTGTCTAGTCAACATTTTATAAACAAGCAAATACAGATTTTTTTTTATACAACATATAATTTGGATCAATTCTCCAGCATTTATTTTTCAAGGCTCAAAAGTTGATAGTAGAAATTTTAAAAAATTCGATTTCTGTTCGATGTGTCCGAGTTGCCCGAAACATTCAATAATTGTGACAAATAAAAAAGGGCCCAAAAAGACTTTTATTATGGTCCGAGGACTCTACAATCCCATAGCATAATAAACAGAGTGTTGGCAAGAGATAAAAAATAATATAACATTATTGTTATGGACTGACTTGGGTTGGAGTAGTAGTATTGTAACCACTATGGGCAGCACCAGCACATAGCACAGTCAAGGATAGCCAAGGAAAACCTTTTGAAAAGAGGTGTATTTCTGGCACCTACTTCTATAATTATTTCCGCTGTGATTTAAATCTACCTGGGTGTAAGCTAGACACAAGACAACTGAGGGAATATGGGTGTT
>VIAB01010806.1:16790-32857 GCA_009801035.1 Oophaga pumilio | reverse complement strand
GCTTGAAGTCTTTTGTGGTAGTTGTGGATGAGGTTCTTTATTTCGGCTTACATAGGGGTGAGCTGAATATTCTACTCTCACACATCTGGGTGACATGTCTGAGTGCTGTCCAATTATTTTTCCCTTCGGCAGCACTCTGTCCCATAGTATAGAATGGATGTATTCACACATCTGTTAAAATCATGGATCTGAGAGTGAGATCCTTGTGACTCAGAGCAGGTGTTATTTTCATCTGATGTTGTGCTGATCAGACTCGGCCATTGAAGTCTATAGGAATCCAATTTTCTTACATTTTGCATTTATGTTTCAATGATCTGTTAGTGATAAACTTGAATAAAAATGTGACCTTCCAAAGGGTTTTTTGTTGTCTAGGAAGCAAGCACCTCCTCAGTGGAAAAGAGTGGAAGAGAAATATCAGAAGCTACTAGGATGACAGCTGGAAAAAGTTGTTACTAGTACGGGGTGTGACCACTTAAGGTGCTTATGGCAGCATGAACGCCAAACACGGCCCCGGTGACACTTATGCATTCAATCACGAAAATTAAATAAATGGGTATAGAGGCACAGCTAGAGGTTTGGCATCTGAGCAGGCCCCTAACCTAGATAACATTCATTATAACTACAGGGGCACACCCTAATCATAGTGGATGTAGAGGACCCTCAGGAGCTTGCCAATGTTGTTAAATGGATTCTGTCCAAGTCATTTTTGTATAGTATACTAATAGCATCCTGAAATAGGGCTTGGGCAACCTTTCACGATGTGTAATTTTATTTCTGTCTGTGGCACCGTTGTGTTGCTGTAATCCCTGGACAATTTTATTGTCTCATGCCGGAAGTTCAAGCATATGAAAATGGAAAATGTGGTATAAGGCTCTTGATAAATTCCCAAATCATTTTTTTCCAGATAACAGATGGAATGGATTTAAAATAATGAAATATTGTTTTGCAGCAAAGCCCCATTGTTTATCTGCTCATTCTATTAATCAATAACAGAAAAATTGTTCGGTAAATTGAAGCTATTTATTAGAAATATTGAAATTAGTAAAATGTAGCAATAGAAACAAATAAATGGAGAAGAATGGTGCAAGGCTGATGACCAGGTGTCCATTTTTAAGTCTTGTCATCAGTGATGGAATAAGCAGGCAGAGGCCAATGCTGTAGATAAAACAAGAGGAAAATTAATTAAATAAAAAAAAACAGTCAAACATAGCAGAAGTATAAAAGACGACTGTCCCTTATGTACCATTCCAGGGCTGCTGATAGAAGTATCTTCATGGATCTTACTAATTGTCCTCCCTATTGTCTTTACAGAATCTATTGTATATGTTATAGATATCTGCTTAGTGTGAGTCCAACAATGACAAAAATATATGTAACCAGCCCAGTGAGGTCCTCAGCTGTTTCCATTTTTTACTCACTATCATGGAAAGTGGCTACTTCTTTACCGGGAAGTGTAAATTCATCATGTTTCATACATGATAGTTTAGACCTTATAATGTTTGTATATGAGGGGAAGTAAACCAATAAATCAGAATATGTACCTGATTTGGGTAAGCATTTGTTATCTTGGAATACAATTTTATGAAAGGGCTTGCCGAAAAAATCATCCACAATGTCTCTATCAGGCATCCGGTCAAACTCAACCAAGCATTGTGTGTGATCCCTGAAGAGGAGGTTTTTGCCGTGACTTGAAGAAAACAAATGAAATATGTCCTTCTGGGATCCTGTCCGTCCATAGAGAGACTAAACGGAAGCAAATATTGGGATTACATTCCAGAATTGAAAGATATAATAGTCAACGTGGGCCCTGCCCAAATAGGGTGATTCACACTAAGATCCTGGAATCTGAGACCTACATAATAGGAAAAATCACTGTGAATAAATTAAACAAAAACACCAGGCCTAAAAATGAAAAACAATAAAAGAAGACATCCCATTAACATTTTTATGGGCTAAACCTTTGTGAATGTACAGCATATGTAGTGTAGTGTAGGTGTTTTAATATACTCACTGATTGTCGTCTACCTCAGTTTCCATCACCGGTCCGCTCCTTGTCATTTGATGGCTATTCTAAATTGTTGGCATACACTGAGGTTTATTTGTGAGCCAGTAATTGTTACACTACATACAGTTGAAACCAGAAGTTTACATACTTCTGTATAAAAGACACATATGCATGTTTTTCTCAATATCTGACATGAAATCAGAATAAACCTTTCCCATTTTAGGTCAATTAGGATTACTGTAATTATTAATATTTGCCAAATGCCAGAATAATAAGAGAGAGAGAGAATGCTTTCAGGCATTTTTATTACTGCAAAGTCAAAAGATTACCTACATTTCATTAGTATTTCGTACCATGGCCCTTAAACTGAATGACTTGGGTCAAACGTTTGGGATATCCTTCCACAAGCTTCCCACAATAGTTGGTCGGATTTTTGGCCCATTGCTCCTGACAAAAATGGTGTAACTGATCCAGGTTTGTAGGTCACCTTGCTCGCACCGGCCTTTTCATCTTTGCCCATACATTTTCTATAGGACTGAGATCAGGGCTTTGTGATGGCCACTCCAAAACATTGACTTTGTTATCCTTAAGCCTCTTTGTAACCATTTTGGCAGTATACTTCAGGTCATTGTCCATTTGGAAGACGCATTTCTGCCCAAGCTTTAACTTCCTGGCTGATGTCTTCAGATGTTGCTTCAGTATTGCCACATAATCTTCTTTTCTCATGATGTCATCTATTTTGTGAAGTGTACCAGTCCCTCCTGCAACTAAACAACCCCACAACAGGATGCTGCCAGCCCCGTGTTTCACAGTTGCGATGATATCCTTAGGCTTCCAAGCTTCTCCCTTTTTCCTCCAAACGTAATGATGGTCATTATGCCAAAAAAGTAAAATTTTAGTTTCATCAGACCACAGGACATGTCTCCAAAACTTAGGGTCTTTGTTCCTGTGTGCATTAATCTGGCTTTTTTATGTTTCCTTTGGAGTAATGGCTTCTTCCTGGCAGAGTAGTCTTTTAGCCCATGTTGATACAGCACTAATTTCACTGTGGATATTGACACAATCTTACCAGCTTCTGCCATCATCTTGACAAGGTCTTTTGCTTTTGTCCTTGGGTTGATATGCACATGTCGGACCAAAGCACATTCATCTCTGGGACACAGAACTCGTCTCCTTCCTAAGCGGTATTATGCCAGGACATTCCCATCTTGTTTGTGCTTGCATATAATTGTACAGATGAACAGGGCACCTTCATGTATCTTGAAATTGTATCCAAGGATGAGCCAGACTTGTGCAAGTCCACAATTCTCTTCCTGATATCTTAGCTAATTTATTTTGATTTTTCCATGATGCTACACAAAGAGGCAGTGTGTTTCAGGTGTGCATTTAAATATATCCACAGGCGTTTCTCTAATTTGCTCAAATGTTGCAAAAAAAACCATTAGAAGCTTCCAAATACATGACATCATCATATGAGCGGTGCAGAATTGTTTAAAAGCATAGTAATCTTAGTGTATGTAAAATTTTGACTTTACAGTATGTAATAAAAATGCCTTAAAACATTTTCTCTTTCTCATTATTCTGTCATTTGGCAAATATTTATAATTATGGTAATTCTAACTGACCTAAAACGGGAAAGGTTTTTTCTGATGTCATGTCAGATATTGAGAAAAACATGCAGATGTGTCTTTTTATATAGTGTATGTAAACTTCTGGTTTCAACTGTAAACATTCTTAAAAATGTAAAAATATAAACATAAGAAAAAGAAAATTATGTGATGATCAAACTAAAAAAAGTAAATTAGAAAACCCAACAATAGGGAGTTCCTGGTAGTGTGAGTTATTATGACTCTATGTGACAGTTCCCATGAACCATACAAGTGATTTTGTCAAACAGTCGTATGTACAAGAAAATTATACCAGAGAAATTTTCATCTTGTCATGCCAAAATTAAGCAATTATACAGCTCAACTGAGAAAAAAATATATAAATCTTAGATTAAAATTGTACTGATCCACAGAATAAAGATAGTGCTTTATGTATCTAATTTTGAAAAGAGTCAAATTTAAAAAACAATAGAATTGCTGTTTTCTTTTATTTTTCCCGATAAAGATTTAATAAAAATGAAGGTTTGTCCGCTATATACCCCAAAATGGTGCCACCAACAAGTACATGTGTTCCTTAAAAAAATAAGCATAGCTCAGGTGCTGTTGTTAGTAGTGTAGCTACCTAGCATATCTTATTTGTCATTTTTAGGAAGGGGGTTGTGCTTAGTTGAAAAAAATGTAGACATTTAACTGTGATTGTCTGTTTTTGCACACCAATTTTAGTAGTTCAATTTGACAACCATACATGCCATACCTATACTGTGACCTCCTGCAAAGGTATACTTACTGTAAATACCTATCTAGCATTTCTTGATTCATCTTTTTTGGAAGGGTTGATTATTTGAGGGTGTAAATTTTGTCAATTTAGTTACAGTGTTGCACAAATTGTATGGTATAAGAAAAAGGGACAATGGCAATAGATGCTATACCGTTAAAAAATCCTTACCACTGCTAAGAATGTAGTACCCACTTGCAGCAGCCGAAGCAGCAACACCACAACTGGCACCAGATGTCAGAGAGGTAGTACAAACAAACAAAGGCCACAATCGTCCTTTTGTGCCTCTGATAGGAGTATTAGTGGGAAGGTAGCGGAGAATATTATAAAATATGTGCCACATCACTCATTTCAGTCATAGCACCATGATGTTACCTCTAACAGCGACACTGACAGTTTGAGACGATGTTCTGCACAGAACAGTCTGCGTGTTCACACATGACTAAGGATACATTTTGGACCTTTTTTAATTTGATAAAACATGAAATATCTGTCAGTGCACTGTGTTATTAAATAGGCTAATGGTTTTTACTGGGCTACTATCTATTTCTATGGTGAGGTCACTTTGACATTACTAAGGCTGTGTTTGGATTAAAGATTAAAGGTTTTTGGAAAAATTTGCCAAGTCTGGCAAATTTAAATTTCAAATGTTTCTAATGTCCCTCATTATAAAATAGTACTACAATGCGTGTTATTATCATTATTATATAAAACTCTGTCATGTGGGGAACAAACCACAAAATACATAACTTTTTACTATGATAAATTTAATTTCTGCCTTAGGCTCCTTTCACATTGCGTTGTTACCAATTTTCAGTGGTCCCATCGGGGCTTGTGTCCGAACCCCCCTCAAAACGGGATTTGGGCGTATAGACTATAATGGTGCTGACAGAGTCAACGTGTGCTCTGACATGCATTATTTTCCTGACTTATATGCCTACTGGAGGCAGATGCTTATAGATGTAGTAGACTGTGCCTGAGTGTTTACCTCCAGTAGCTCAATAGGACCACTGAACGTGGGCAAAAAGGCAATGTGAAAGCAGCCTTATTGGGTCAGAAACTTTTAAAGTCATATTTAGACACTTACTTGCTGATTAAGTGTAATTCTTACAACATCACTGACACTCTCCAGTCTGGAAACCATAATTTGTTTGTAGTCTGCAAAAAGTTTACATTTTTTGTAGTCGCTGACAGGGGCACGAGATCCGTCAAGACATAACAACTCAAAATCTGTGGATTTTAAATCCTTTGCCCAAGGTGCTGGATTTTTTCCTGAATGACAAATAACAAAAATTGTATACATTATCCTGTAAATCAGTGAGAATCACATGCATTAGTAAGACTGTGAATCAGACATAATTTTGTCAAAAGTACTGCACATCCATTGAACACTCCATTGATGTAAGTGTGCCTTCTCTAACATTCTTATCCAATGTGAATTACACTATGCACTTTAGCTATTAATGTGTTACTTCAGGTGATTAGTATGAAAAAACTATGGTTCGTTTACTGATTTTATTTTCATGAAAACTGTTGTACGATGGATGTCGCATTTTGTATATACAGTGGCATGTAAAAGTTTTGGCACCCCTAGTCAAAATGACTGCTATTGTGAACAGTTAAGCAAGTTTAAGATGAAATGATCTCTAAAAGGCCTAAAGTTAAAGATGACACATTTCCTTTGTATTTTAAGCAAAAAAATTGACATTTTTTTAACATTTTAAGTAAAAATTACAAAAAACTGGGCCAGTGCAAAACTTTGGGCACCCTTGAGGATTTGTGTGCTCAGATAACTTTGATCAAGTTTTCAGACCTTTATTAGCCAGTTAGGGTTATGAGTTGTTCACTATCATCATTGGGAAAGGCCAGGTGATGCAAATTTCCCAGCTTTATAAAAACCCTCTAACCTTGTGCCAAAATACAGCAGCCATGGGTTCTTCTAAGCAGTTGCCTAGCACTCTGAAAATGAAAATGGTGGAGGCTCACAAAGCAAGAAGGCTATAATAAGATACCAAGGCGCTTTCAAATTTCCCTTTCTTTAGTTCAAAATGTAATTAAGAAATGGTATCTAACAGGAACAGTTGAGTTCAAGATAAGTTCTGGAAGAGCAAGCAAAATTTCAATGAGAACTGCTCATAGGATTGCTAAAGAGGTAAATCAGAACCCCCGCTTGACTGCAAAAAAGTACATTGTTCTACTGTTCAGAGACACTTGCATAAATATGGCCTTCTTGGTAAAGTCGTTGGAAGAAAACCTCTCCGGCATCCTCACTATAAAGTTCAGCGTCAGAAGTATGCATGTGAAAGAACATCGAAACAAGCCTGATGCATTTTGAAAACAAGTCTTTGGACCTATGAGGTTAAAATAGAACTCTTTGGCCACAATGATTAAAGGCATGTGTGGAGAAAAAAGGCCACAGAATTTCAGGAAATGAACATCTTGCCAACCATTAAGCATGGGGATGGATTTTCATCATTGAAAATCTGTGGCTAGACCTCATAGCCATATTTTGTTATTCCTGGGATTACAACCTACTATTTGACATTGTATTAAACAACATTCCTGAATCCATAACTTCAGTGTTTCTTCCTCCAATATCATTAAAACTCTTAGAAAGATGTTTGTTTATTTAGGCCTGTTCTTACATTTTAGGTATATTTTCCATATAAGCTATCGTGTGTGTACATGAGGCTTAACACTATCTATGCTCATTATTTGATATATACCCTGCATTTTTCACCAGTTTTTTCATCAGCCTATGAGCTCTAGTTTTCAGTTCTCTCTGGTGCTGTATAAGGAGCGAGATGCTAAGTTCTCACTTAAAAAAATGTATACAGACACAGAGGTCTTCCTTCACTTCTTTTTCTGTTTAGCATATGTTCCTTAGTAGCAGCAGTATGGAGAATATTATACAGCAGTACTGAGCTGTGTGGCTATGAATCCATCTCTAGGATAAGCTAACTCACTAATTCACTAATTTCAGCACAATCTTTCAGTGTCTTTATCTGCTTGTTTTTTGTCCTCTGCGGTCCTCATCTCTCCGCCAATCACTAAACTTCATAGAAGAAACCTCACTGAGCTAGCAGTCAGTCTTGACCAACAAGAATTTGAGCTGCTTTTTTAAAGAGGTAGTCCGGGGAGATAAATTTTTTTTCTTCCTATAAGGGTGGGGGGAAAATGAGGAACAGCTCCAGTATCACATGGAATTACAGTTACTCAGAAGGTTACGAAAAGCACTATTCATGTTATCTTTAGGCCCCTTTCACACATCCGTTTTTTGACTTCAGGCACGATCCGGCGTGTTGTTAAAAAAACGGATCTGGTACCGGATGCGTTTTTTTACCATTGACTATCATTAGCGCCGGATCGTGCCTGATGTCGTTGCGTTGTATCCGTTTTTGTCTGGATCCGGCGGAAATGTACATTCCGGCGGCCAGACAAAACGGTGCCTGCAACGTTTTTTTTTTTTTTACCGGAGCCGCCTGATAGTGCCTGAAGCGGCGCATCAGGCGGCCGGAAATAATAGAAGTCTATGGAACCGGATCAGTCTTTTGTGCAATCCGTCAAAAGTCTGATCCGGATTCTGGAAATCAGGGACTACTACTACTACTACTACTACTACTACTACTACATTTTCCACTGCCTCCGGACATCCAAAACCCTCTTTTTCCGGGTTCAAAAGTTCAGGTTGGATCCACCAAAAAAACGAATCCGTTGCATCAGTTTTTTCATTTCAGCGCCGGATCCGTCCCTTCAGGTGTTCGCCGGATCATGCCTGACACAAAAAAACGGATGTGTGAAAGAGGCCTTATTGTGTATGAAGGCTGGGTTATTAGAATTTTTTTCTCCCCAGAGTACCCCTTTAATGTGGATGGTGAGTTCAGGAAGCAGGGTGGAGGGGGAGAGATTGCTCATAAGTGTAGAAAAATGTCAAATAATCTGATAAGATATATTAAAAAGTTTCTTATGTTTGCTTGTACTATTGTTTTATGCAAAGCTTGTTGCCACTACAGTGGCCATTTAATTCTTACATTAACCCCTTAGTCATGAGGCCAAATTTTTGAAACCTGACCAGTATTGATTTATGTGGTAATCTGGAATGCTTCAACATATCCCATATGCAAATTGCCTCTTCAAACAAAGAGGACTTGTACTCTATAGCGCCACCTATTGGAAGTAGCGATCCTACAAGAAGGAGGAGCATTGCATGGCGAATAAGCCTCCTTACCTCGACACGCCAGAGCTGGTACGTCACTCTCCACAAGGAGAAACCTTACCCCTTAGACCCTAGTCCAGAGCCTCTCATCTAGCCAAATCAGATCTCTCCTACTTTGCACTGACGAGGACCAATAGTCCGAAACACCGTGTCTGCAAATGGAGATTCTGATTTGGCTTTTATCCTAAGTCATATTACAAGACTCGTTAAAAGGTTGATTGTGACTTGTAGGATCGCTACTTCCAATAGGTGGCGCTATAGAGTACAAGTCCTCTTTGTTTGAAGAGTCAACTTGCATATTAAAATTTCCCAGAGGAGCATTGCACGGCGAATAAGCCTCCTTACCTCGACACGCCAGAGCTGGTATGTCACTCTCCACAAGGAGAAACCTTACCCCCTCAACATATCCCAGTGATTTTGAGATTGTTTTTTCGTGACACATCATATTTTATGATAATGATAAATTTAGGTCAATAAGTTTTGTGTTTATTCATAAAAATATCAGAAATTTGACAAGTGTAAAAAAAAAAATCAAACTTTGAATGATTATCCCTTTAATCCAGATAGTCAGACCACACAGAAAACATTACTAAATAACATTTCCCTCACGCTGCTGCCTCATTTGGCAGAGAATTGCCATGGCAAACACCAAGACCACACAATCAAGATCTCAGAGTGCCACTGGGGATAAAGAGGGAACCCCCACACTCTGTTAGCCATATAGATGCTGTAGTCACTATTGACAGCAGTATCTAAGGGGTTAAACAGATATGGTCGGTGCCAACACTGCTCGTGACTTATATAGCAAGCTGCAAGCTATAGTGTACAGCTGATAGCTGCTGGATTGTCAAATGTCTGGGGATACTATTCCGTTACGTATCAGGTCAATAAAAAGATGTATTGGTGGTCATTAAGTGGTTAAAAAAAGATAAACTAACCAAAAATGAAAAAAATTACTGAAAGACCTAAAAGACCCATTATTGCATCTCTATAATGTTATGATTCAGATACTTGCTCTTACCATCTGTATTTGCAAATAAAGCATCACTCGTTACAAACGCCACATCTCCCTTCTCCATCAGACACCTAAAATCAAAAGAAAAACTGTAACTGAGCAGAAGTGAAATAGACGTAAGTTACATGGTGGTCCGTGAACAATAGAACACTATCCCTTCTGTGGTTTGCACAGTATAATGGATAATCTCAGAATGAAGTACTTACCCATTTCAGGAGTTGCTGATATTGGTTTCTGATAGCAATTATGCAGTGTTGGAATAAATTCAAAAATTTGCTGTTTTAGTTTGGGGGCTATCTGTGGATTCGTTTTGTAAATCATACCTTTTAAGTAACCATACAATTAAAAGTCGCACACTAGACAACTCTAGTGACTGTGGAAGATACAACCCTTTGCTCACCCAACTTTCTTCTGTGAATGCTGCACACACTTGCCACAGAAACAAGCGTAATATATGTCCAAAAAATAGGAGAATAGAAAGAGCTACAGTATACGGCGTTTTTTATGAATCATAAAATATATAATTTTTATTAGTGAAAAACATAAGTATCAATAATAGCACAGTAAATCAGATGACAATTGCAAGGAACACCACCTCACATAACACTCAAATGCCTCAAAGGACTAGTACATAAATGGTAAGTATATGGGGTAATGGCCTCACACTTATAGATAAATAGCAGCACAATAAAGGTAATGGATGCCAAATATAAAGGGTCCCAATGGAACCAATGCTACATATCAAGCATTATCCAAAGGTATCCATAGATACCTTTGGATAATGCTTGATATGTAACATTGGTAAGCGCTTACCATCCCCCTGCATACCCTCCTCTGCCTCTTCTACCCTGGTAAGATTGGCTATCTGCACTGATTATGCACTTTATACTTATTTCTATGGATACCTTTGGATAATGCTTGATATGTAGCATTGGTTCCATTGGGACCCTTTATATTTGGCATCCATTACCTTTATTGTGCTGCTATTTATCTATAAGTGTGAGGCCATTACCCCATATACTTACCATTTATGTACTAGTCCTTTGAGGCATTTGAGTGTTATGTGAGGTGGTGTTCCTTGCAATTGTCATCTGATTTACTGTGCTATTATTGATACTTATGTTTTTCACTAATAAAAATTATATATTTTATGATTCATAAAAGACGCCGTATAGCTCTTTCTATTCTCCTATTTTTCAGTCTTTTGTGAGCTGGTATATTTTACCCAGATGTGGTATCACAGTATAACCCATCTGGGTTTTTCTAAGCGTAGATATTTGGGATTATATGTGTTAGTAATATATGTCCAGTAGTCCCACGTTGCTGAAACAAACACTTGCTTGCCCTAGTGATCATTTACCCTGCAGAAAATTGCTGGAAGCCATCCATGTACACATCCGTAAGGACATTTTCATCATAGAATATTGGACCCACAATCACATCTATGCCCCAAACGCTGATCTGGATCATCTAGTGGCTGTTGGAGCAGCTCACGTGATTTTCGTGTATGGCAGTTTTATGGTTCTGGAATGTATACCCGGTTATATGGAATCAAGCTTCATAGACATGATGTAGTAAAATGGGTCTAAGGTGCCGTTTATCATTTCCAGTAGCCAATTGTAATGTCACACACTTCAATTTTACTCACTCATTTAATTGTTGTGTGACTGATACTTTATATGTCTTCATGTAAAGAGACTCACACTCAATTGTTGTGCTGATGTTACTGTTTCCAGATTCCAGCACTGAGCGCTGTTTGCTTTTTCTTAGCTGGTTTAGTTTCCTCTCATTTATGTTGGGTTACTGTTGTCTTGTCTTGTCCTGTGATATCATCTTGCCATTCTAATTTTGTGAGAGCACTTGTATATATATATATTTCTTGCCTTCTTTACAGACCCTGTATTACGATACTTTCATACCAATCATGCTGTATATTGCTTTTTTGTTTAAATGAAAGAGCCCAGAAACTGAGAAGCAAACCTCATGCCATATTTCTGCAAATATGGCTGTATGAATATGACCATCCTTGGCCTCCCCTGTGTATCCACACTTTTCTTATAGTACCTCTTGATTGGCAGTAAGGATAATGAAAACTGCGCTCTGATTGGTTGCTATGGGCAACAAACACGGTAATATAGTTTTGATGACCTAAACTTGTGCAAAAACAAACAAGGGGAAAGCGGCCTGTATAATAATAATAATAATAATAGTAAATTGTCATTTTCGTGTTCGCTAAAACGTAAATATTAAAACTGTAAATTAAGTTACAGGTTAGAGTACTCCTATAATGAATTCTACCTCTGACAGATGACACTCTATAGTCTTACACCAGCATCCTTCACCCATAGGCCACCATGAAAAAACAATATTCAGCGTACAGTGTACTTTTTTTAGTAGGTGCCGTTTTGGAAATAGAGCAGACTACTGTGTTATTCACTACAGCAATGAAAGATATACTAGTAAAGTATATATCAGCCCAACAGCACCATTGAGCGCTTTAAGAGTTTTCAATAAATAAAATTGTTTTTAAGGATTTTTTTTCTTATTCTATTTTTCATTAAAAAGGCAATGACTAACACAAGGCGAAAATAGAAAACAGATTAAAAACTGTAAATGATAAATCTGTCCCACTATAATGTAAGGGACTTTTAATACAAGTTGCATAATCTTACAATTGGCTTTATACTGTATTTTGGGGTCACTCCAGATACTGAACACAAATGCACTGAAAGATAGAGAGTGAGCTATTTGAGCATGAAAAGTTTTGTAAAATCTTTTTGGTCCCGATTTTTTATAGCCTTTGCCATGTTTTTTGAGTAAAAATGGTTCTAATAGCATCTTTTTTAGATTTGCACCTTATTGATTATTTAATTTGCACCTTCAAGTTAATTTTATTGCTTTTTCTAGTTTCTTGTTTGGGTTTTCCTAATGTTGTTGTTTTAGCATAGGAAGTTCACAGGGAGACACTGAGCACACGCTGCTTAATGTCTCTGCTGGATGCCAGGCTGTATGGTTGCAACATGCAACCATGCAGCCTGCCATCTAGATGTAGCAGAGCTGGACCCGTCATGGGACAAATGGATTATCATCTTCTCTGCAGAAAGGTGAGTAATATTGTTGTTTTTTATTTTAATTATTTTGTAGAAGACAATTGCATCAGTGGAATAGGCGATGTCGTAAGTATGGTTTAATTAAGATTTATTAAAGGAGTCTGTGTCATTCTTTCAATTAAAGGACTTTTTTCTGGGTGTCTGTGTTTTTATACGATATGACTATGGGGTTCGTAATGGGGCGTCTTATTGACGCCTTGCTATTTCTAACCCTGGGGTGTGATGTCACCTGACAATACACAGGTGACATCAACCCCCCCAACTCTCACATTACTTGCCACCACTACAGGGCAAGTGGGAAGAGCAACGCTAAGTGCCAAAATTGGCACATCTAAGAGATGAGCCTTTTCTGTGCATTTTCTGGGGTGGCTGATGTTTTTAGCCTAGGGGGCCAGTATCCATGGCCCCCTCCTAGGCTATCAACATCAGCCCACAGTTGTCTGCATAGCCTTTGCTGGTTATTAATTATATGGTGACCCCACATTATTTCTTTTTTGGGTCCTCTATTTCAATAGCCAGTAAAGGCTGAGTATACAGTAGTGAGCGGATATTAATAGTCTGGGAAGCTCTATGGGTATTACCCCTTCCCATGCTATAAACATCAGCCATCTGCTAATTAAGAAAATTATGCGGGAGCCCAAACAATTTTTTTCAGAAAAATAATCTTTAATAATTAAATACATGTACAGTAAGCTGCACACACACTGTTAGGGTTGGCGGATAGCACTAAATAAAAATAAATAATAAAGTGCTTATCGTAACCCGGGGTCCACCGTGCAGAAATATATAACTGCTGCTAGTGAACAATGAACAATGACGGAACAAAACTGTGAGCTTTCACGTAAACACGCTATGCTAACGCCACACAGTGTGAACGGAAACCTAAGTATCAAGCACAGTTAACAACACAGAGTGGTACTGCAAAAAGGGAAAAACTAATATCCTGTTAACCTTACAGGGGAGTATTGCCCAAACACAGGACTAAGCAGACAGCGATCTCTCAGTCAGCGGGTACTCACAGCAATTCTCCTCTCCGGAGGAGCCGGAATTCTAATGGCTTAATGCCTGCCCTGAACTCACACTGACATAGATCACAGTGTGTGTGTGTATATATATATATATATATACACATATACATACTGTACATACATACATACAACTACTAGCGCACCGGCGTATGCCGCTGAGAGCCTTTTATGCGCTAGGCTCCACCCCAAGCACTCACGTCCAGCCGACCCTGGCATCGACAATCGACTGCGGGCCAATCCGGAGTTGCCACATCACCACAGCAAGTAACCTCTGCGCACCATATCACGGACATGCTAAGTAAGGTGATTTTTGGACTTAGACTCCAGTACGCAATGTGGCACGTGCAATACACTAGTTACCATAGAATTGACTGGAGAGACAGCAGTAACCAAACATGTGGCATGAGCCTGAGCAAGATGCTGGGACTGACGTCTGTGCTGAGCAGTAGTCTCGAGCGGCTGGGACTAAATGGGAGACCACAGCACCAGACAAGGCCTGGGATCTATCCTGTGCAGAGGGAAAATCCTGGTGCCTAATACACATTGTACTAATTGTATATGTCACTGACATCTGTATATATGCTTATTCTATGTGTATATGCTGTATGTAATCCATCTATTCTATGGTGTCGGCTCCTGCTGTGATTTTACACTACTATACATATATATGTGTGTGCGTCACTGACATCTATATATCTGTATGTATTGCCGTCTTTTCAAAGGACATCGGTGCGTAAAAATAGGTCAGCACTTGCATGGTCTGAGTGCTGTGCGATTTTTTTCTAGCACCCATAGCCTAGAATTGGCGAGTCTCAGCCGAGTCTCGCCAATGCAAGGCTATGGGTGCGAGAAAAAAAATGCTCATGTGCACTGCCCCATAGATTAACACTGGGCCGAGTGCTATGCAATGTTTTCTTGCATAGCACTCAGCTGCATTCTACGGTAGTGTGACTCCGGCCTTATAGTGCGAGTCAAACATTTTGGAAGATGTACTAATGAATTGTGAGAACAGAATATAAAATTTAATCATTTCTAAAAAAAATAATAATAATGATACCACCATACCACCATATAACGCAAACCCAACCACCCAACTTCAGTAGATGTAAAATGACAAGAGCAAGATGGCTAGAAATAATCTTACTAGACTATTTTACCTGATGGCCCCTTCACTGCCGTAATATGCCTCTTTGTCGCTTAGAGAACATGTTGTATTTGCCTCGGTGTTTTGTGGATCACCAATACACAGTTTGCAGAGATTGGAATCAATGGCGGATCCCGGAGCGCAGCTCTGACTGAAGAAGGACCCTATTGTGGACAGAGACATGTCAGTATGGTCATTTATTTACTTAGCAGGATCAGCTGCTGAATTAGGGATGTCACAGTGTAGAGGGATCATCCTTATTCTCATTTGCACATGGAAAGACGAGAAGTAATGGGATGAAACTGAATGGGAGGAGACATAGATTGGATATTAGAAAAAACTTTTTGACAGTGAGGGTGACTGAAATTGTGAGAGTATCCTCAAGCATTACATACTTTGCAATCTTTTGCACTACACCCAATTCCCATCTATAATAATAAAAGTTATTACAGGATTCTTGGTGCCATAGGTCATATTGTCAGATGTCATAGACATTTCAGAAGTTGTGATTGAGGGACCTCAGATCATCTATGAATTTATTCTATGGACGGAAACCAAGCAGAACTGATCAGAAACAAATGGGTTGGAGCTTCTACCCTTCACTTTATCATCTGATGGGAACTTCAACTATTATATCCCACCAATTAAAACTTCTAATATGTAAATATGACATATTAAAAACTGTTTAAAATGAAAGGTAGACTTTAACCCTCCTCCTTCCAGGTCTTCCCTGCTCTGATAATGATGCTCTAATGGTCAAAAATGGTCATTTTTACCCTCTAAGGGCTCATACTCACTGGCGAGAAGTACGAACGAGTGCAGTCCGATAAAAAAATCGGATTGCACTCGGACCAATGTTATTCAATAGGTGACATCTCATTTGCGATTTTTTTTCTCAGCCGAAATCGGATTGAGAAAAAAATCGTTGCATGCTGCGTATTGCTGCGATTCTTGGATGAGACTCGCCAATACAAGTCAATGGGTGCGAGAAAAAAAATCGGTCAGCACTCGCACCATGCGAGTACTGTCCGATTTTTACGTACCGATGTCCTTTGAAAAGCCAGCAATTCATCCCCGGCTAAACAGTAAAATTATACTGACATGTTTAATAAAGAATTGAAAGAATAGCTATATACACATAGAATACATACATATATACATATATAT
>VIAB01010804.1:59823-74625 GCA_009801035.1 Oophaga pumilio | reverse complement strand
AATAAGAAGGTGTGTCCAAACTTTTGGTCTGTACTGTATCTACTCTCAGGTTTCCCTTTAACACAATTTACCTACTATTTTATTTTTATATATAAAGTTACTTTTGATGGCTATACTTACGTTTGTTGCATCACAAATGTGAAATGGAGTAAATATTAGCATGATTCGTGAAATCAATAGGAGAACATCCCTGAAAAAAATATAAAACAATTGTAAGGTTATGTTCACATGGAGAAGCTATGCTGTAGAATTTTCATCCAAATTTGCAGGTGGAAAATAAGCAGCATATTACTTTAGCAGCAACAAATCTCATGTGACAAATCTCCATAAATGGAAAAAATATCAGTTCGGAAGTTGACATGCGTTAGAGCTTGCCCCCACTTGTGATTTGTGATTAAATCAGACACATGCAATCCGATTAAAAATCAGATTGCATTTGTACCAATTTAATTCTATGTTTCCTTTCTCAATTGCATTTTGCAGCATGCTGAATTCGGATCGCACGCACCCATATAAGTCTATGGATGCGTTTGTTATCCCCCGAGTCCAGTGCATTTGCCGCTAACGCCGGCAGCAGAGGAGACGGAGAAATTAATTTTTATGCCTCCTCCACAGCTGTGGTGCGATCCTCTCATGCGAGAGTATCGTAATACAGAGCACTGACATTTTCCTCATGCTCGCAGCAGGGCAGGAGCCGAGTGTCATTTGCATATCGCATCCAATGCTCTTGCATTGTATGTGATTCGCTAGTAGGACACCGGTTTTACAGACTTGAAATCTGCAGCATATCAATCTTGTTGCAAACTTGTCACAGACTTCTTAAAGATTTTCCCCATTAAATTCAATGAGGAAGTCAAAATCTGCAAAACACCTCAACTGCAAAAACACTTTTCATTAAGTTTAAGGCCACGTTCACACATTCAGTATTTGGTCAGTATTTTACATCAGTTTAAGTATAAGCCAAAACCAGGAGAGGAACAATCATAGGAAAAGTATAATAGAAACACATCACCACTTCTGCATTTTTCACCCACTCCTGGTTTTGGCTTAACAATATTAATGTAAAATACTGACCAAATTCTGAACATGTGAATGTGGCCTAAAATGGATAAAAAGAAAACTGTACACTCCATCTTTGGTGCTTCCTTGCCTGGTCTCTTGATGTCTCAACACATGTGGTAACTGTCACGACTCAGCTGTTGGGGGACCAGGGACCAGGGGCTCCTTCACTGTCCCTACCACTAGGAGGCACCCTAGCTTGCTCTATTCCCTGTGATTCTTCTAAAGGTGAAGATGCCGGGGCCTTCACCCTTGCCTTGTCTCATGAATCAGCGCTCCGTCTGTTCTCTTTCCCCACCCAGGGAAGAGGGGCGCTGCCGTGCACCTTAGTACACCAACCCGACAAACACGGCAACATGAACAAGGGTAATTGAGAATACCAGGCATACAAATATTTACTCACATAAAACAGAGGAATGCACCAGGGAGTGGAGGATGGATGAAAAAACAAAATAAGAGGGGGGGAAGGGAATTATCACACTTACAAACCCACGCAACAGTCACAGATAACTCCTCCAAACTCCTCATATATCCACATCTCCTCCAAGCCATGCAGCATAAGATAGCTCAGATATGGGTTTCAATCAGGACCAAGATTATAAAGGAGATGGGAGTGGCTAATGAAGCTCATCTGAGTGCTCAGACTCCCAGAGCTCCCAACATGGCCGATTAATCCCTGTTCTGCCAAAATAAATTAACACCATTTAAAAAGAAGGTGAAGTGCTCGTTTTCAGTGCAGGAGTAGAAGCAATCAGATGCTAGGGTTTCTTCATCAGGCAAGAATAATACAAAATCTGAAGAGTCATATATTTATGCACAACAGGACACAGAAATAATGCAATAGATAAGACAAGTGATGTGAAGCAGAACTATCATTATGTGAGAGGGATAAATAGTTGTGGCCGTAAATAATATTTCATAGATTTTAGCTATGAATGTTTTATTGTCCTATGATTTAGTTCTGGTCTGGGGTTGTGATGCCCCCACAAGGAACTAAAGCCACATCTGAAGAAACCTGCACAACTGGACAGTGACATTTTTTTCTTTTTCCACAGACCTTCACAACCCCGGACCAGACCTCAATCACAGGACAATTAAACTTTCACACTCCTTATCTAGGAACTGTCCCAATATTTATGGCCACAACTGTTTATCCCTCTCCCATAATGATAATTCTGCTTCACATCACTTGTTTTATCTATTGCCTTATTCTTGTGTCCTCTTATGCATAAATATATGACTCTTCAGATTTTGTGTTATTTTTTTATAACTGATGAAGAGACCTGAGTAGTCTCGAAAGCTTGCAATTTGTTACCATCTTTTCAGTTGGACATTAAAAGGTATCAACGATTGAGGACTCACAAATCTTAATATTTTTCTATATACTGGCTAACATGGTACAAAGATATATATATATATTTCCTGTATTAACACGTGACCACTGAAGCTAATCAGAGGCTGCTGCAATAACATGGGACAAGATTTCATCCCCAAGAGGCTGAATTGTACAGAGACCAACAGGAGACCAGGGAAGGGAACCAATGAGACACCAGGGGTAGTTAGTATAATTTATTTAGTTTACCTAATCTGCAAGCAAATATGCAAACCAAACTGCACCAAAACTTGCAAGTTCTTGCAGCATTTCAATGGAGTTCCACAACATGTCAACATAATCACATAATCTACTTGCATGATATCTGTCCATCCTGTATTCACCCATCCTCCATCCATCAGGATGGTTTTAGTCTTCTAAGGCCTCATTTACACCTCAGTTATTTTGCATCAGTGTTTGTATGTCAAAACCAGGAGTGGAACTTTCAGAGAAAGATTACAATTGAAAGATTGACGCCTGTTCTGTGTTTTGGCGACACTCCTGGTTTTGTTAAACAAATATTGATGAAATATTGATTAAAAATACTGATATATGAATGAGGCCTAAGTTTTACACTTCTTTCTAGTTTTACGCACCTATCTGTTGTAAAAACGTAGCCGATTACATTCTTCAGTGCCACAAAAGTACACCCAGTCGTCAAACCAGATAATACTGAGGAATAAAAAAAACAGAAAAATATGAAGCTATCGTATAGCAGTTTCCCCTTGCATAGCAAACTTAAAGGATGAATTTAAAATCATGAAAGTAAAAATAAAATTATTTGCTCATGTTAATAAGTTTATTGTCAAGAACTTGTATACATCGATTCCCCACAAATAAAATCCTATGGCTTGACCCTTGGACTTTGGGACATGGTCTGCAGTGTGACAATTATAACCCCTTTGGCAGCACCATTGCTGGCTTTATTTATGTGCACATTATATGGTAGAATATTTTCATATATACATGATATATATATCAGCCATAACATTTAAACTACAGGCATTATATTGTGTTGATTCTTCTCATTATCTACTAGTAGCTCTCACACAGATGTCAAGGTTTCCTCTGGAATCTGGCACAAATATGGTAGCTTCAGATCCTTTAAGTCCTGTATATTGCAAGGTAGGAAGATAGGACCTCCATGGATAGAACTTTTTCCAGCACATCCCACAGATGCTCAATTAGATTAAGATCTGAGGAATTTGGAAGCCAAGTCAACATTTTGAACTCTTTATTACATTCCTGAAAAGTGTCCAAAACAATTTTTACAAAAGTCCAGAACACAAAGCAAGATAGCTTTAAGAGGTCAATTCCTTAAGGGAGTACTGTTGCCATGAAGGGGTGTGCATCTTAAAAACAATGTTTAGGTAGATAGTATGTAACAATGTAACATGTGCAAACATGTAGGACCCAAAGTTTCCCAGTAAAACATTGCTCATAGTACCTTGCTGGCTTGCCTTTGTTCCATTGTAATTCCTGGTGCCATTTCTTCCCTATTTTTTTTTAAATCCAGACACCTATGCTTTCACTTATGCAAAAGAAAATGTAAATCAACAGGAAAGGCTGTATTTTTCAATTACTAGATGGTCCATTTCTGATACTCCTTTTCGGCATGAGAAAATAATCGCATATCTGCCCTGCCCCATAGATAAAACATCAAATAGCACTCGGCCATGGTACACGACAGTGTGAGCATAGCATAAAATCAATAGTTTCTTACCTCCAAGACATATTACAACTTTACTGGATTTTTTAGCTTGCTCAACTTTTCCGGCTCCTAATGCATTTCCCACTCTGACACTTGCAGCTACACTTAAACCTACTGGAAACTGTAAAGAAAAAACAATGTAATGAAGGTATTGCCATGATTCTAAGAAGATAGTAGAGAAAAGTATAGTAGACTTAAATGACAACGCCTGCATCATGTGACCACAGCTCGTTATTACAAGCTCACAATATAAGCCTATGTGAGCCTTCTTCTGAGTCTTATAGACTTACATAGAGAAAGCGACCCCCGGTCCATACAGAAGACACAGTGTGGACCGAAGCACCATCGAAAATGGCACAAGAATGCAATAGGTAAATATTTGATTTACTCTACAGGGTTATGGGATCTCTCCAGATCATAAATGGAGAAATTCCATTGACAATTTTGTAATATTAGTAGTGATGCCCCTGCATGGTTCCCCTTTCCCTTCTATCAAGGGACAACGGCATACTCAACGCCCTGGTCTTGTGGCGTAGTCCCCAGCGTGGTCTCTTCTTCCTTTTGTTGTGTGCACACCCGTTTCCTTGCTCTTAAAGGGGGAGTGCGCGCCCATAGTAAAATGCCATTAGGAGGCATTTAGTATAAAAGGCACCCTCCCCAATAGAGAGGTGCCTAAGCAACATTGTGCCTAAGCAGTCATTAGTGATTGAAGTGTGCTATTAGTGAGTTGTTAGGATCCCTGATCCATGTGTGGCTAAATCTTGAACCTGAACCCCTGATCCTTGTGTAGCCATTGCCTGAACCTCATCCCTGGTCCATGTGTGGACAATGTGTGAACCTCGTCCCTTGGTCCGTGTGTGGCTAGTGCCTGAACCTCAACCCCTCATCCATGTGTGGCCAGTGTCTGACCCTTCTCCCCTGGTCTATGTGCGACCAGCGACTGAATGTCTCCAAATCCAGTCCTGTGTGTGACTCCGTGTCAGTATCCGTCCTGCCCAAATGGTAGTCTGAACCTAGCCTGAGTCCGTGTCTGCGAACCTGAACCTTGGGGTTAGCAGCTGCAGTATCGGGGATTGCCAAGGAATGGTACTCAGCGGCTACCTGCAGCTCAAACCTGACACCACCATCAAGAGCTCCAGTGAAAACAGGTAGCCACTTATCTGTGCCCTTCCTAATTTAGCCTGGCCCCATGGTACATTGGGTCCATGAACCACATGCGCCAACTTCGTGCGTGACAGTAACATTATATTGTGTATAAGTTAGTGAAAATTTAATATAAAAGTTTTTAGTAACTTACCATTACTGCTACTGTTACAAGCTGCATCATTGCAGCCTGACCTCCAAGTTGTACCACACTGATAAGTCCTAAAATGAAATATATATTTGGTGAACACTAAAAGAATCTTATCTGAAATGTCCTTGACTGGGAAATCCCCATAGACCCCTTAACATACCTCATGAACTACACCATCTTCTGTAGGATACATGCTACAAAACTGCTTTTATATACGTATCTTAAAAGGAGTGGAAACAGACCTCCCCACCTTCCTCTTTTGATCTAAATACTAGAATAGAATAGTTCCAGTGTCTTGATGAATAACAAGATAAACAAATATAATCAATGTGATCACTTTGGGATTCTTTCTCAGTCACCTAACTACAATTACTTCTACCTACCATTCCCTGGCAGTCACTATTCATTTCTCTAATATCCCTTTTGTGTCTCTTGTGAGCCTTGATGTGGTCTGCGTTATCTCTAGTTACACACTTTAATCTTTGCATAAATATCTAACAAAGCAATGTTATCTTATTTAATAATTAATAAAGTGCAACAAGTATAAGCTGTGCTGATGATTTAAAATCATCCAGCAAGTAATGGGGTTAAAGTGGTTATAGAAGAAAGGACAGGGAGTGGTAAGCATGGCTTCAGGGGAAACTTGGAAGCAATAGTTGTGTCTGGGATCTGCAAGAAGAAACAGCATCAGAGAAAGACTTCTGTGTGTGCTGAACCAAATGAAGCAGCAGAGGCCAGCTAGTTCAGAAAAGTTACTGTCTGGAAGCATGGAAGCAGTCAGGACAGTCATGGAGCAATCTCTGTTTTACAAGATAAGAGTGAGAGAGAACCAGCACAGGACTCATACCCCTCACTACATGAGAAGGTACAGTTCTGCTCTGTGTAAAGACACTGTGTGAAGAAAAATTGTCTGTGAAAAGACTGTGAAAAGACTTTCATGTATGTTTGCCTGGAAGCATTATATGAAAAGAAGGAGCCTGGTTAAAATCTTACTATCTACCTCTCTCTGGAACAGTGTTATAAAGCATTGTGCTTGGAAACTGTTGCATCAACCAACTTTGAAAGATGCATGTTAATTGAAGAGCTGATTGAAATCCCTTCAAGATTCTAAAGAAATTGTGTTTACTTTGCCGTGCCTCCTTATACTGAGCGGCGGACATACAACATTTTGAGAGGGAATAAGACTGTGGTTGAGCAGAGGCACAGCTATTGAATTATACAGCAGCACCTCAACTTAACTCTGCTATACCAATTAAAGAGGACCAGTATTGAAAAAGCACAATATCAGAACCAGGCAGCTACAGAGGTGGAAACACATATTAACAGCATCAGTGAGTTGCTTCTCCAATTAACGTATGAGGAATTGAGTGCAGTAGCGGAACTTTTAAAGGTGTCAGAGGAACAGATCTCTAACTCACACACCTGCAGACATCACTTAACAGCCATTAACAAACGGACGAGCTAGGAGAGAGAAGATGATGGTCATGGGAACATTCCTTCAGGAATGAATACAGCTGGTTAACGAGTTGAGGGTGAAGGATGGAGTGGCGGTGACAATCACCAAGAGCGGAGAACTTCTTCCACAAACAGAGCTACAGGAATTGAAAGAGCAAATAATAACTTTGAGGGCAGCCGTACAGGAATCTACCAAAATTTCAACCAACAGAACCAACACAGATGAGGACCCCAAAATGAACACAAACACCGCCAACCCCCAGGACGACTTTGGAGATGCAACTGCTGCATCAGCACTACCCCAGGTTGACCATGTTCAACAGCTGCAAGAGAGATAGGGGCATCAGCTATTTATTGCTGAGTGTGTAAGTCATAATATGAATTCCTGGGAACAAGTGGGTTCCTCAGTAAGGATAGCCTCATCAGCCTAATCGGTAAAAGGTGCTTTATTCAATACAAGTTAGCTGGACTCCTGGTGAAAGGACTGTTGGACACATGTGCCCAAGCTAGCATCCTAAGAAGGAGGTGCCATCTGCCACACACTAGCCTTCATCCATAGGACTGGTAGAACTCTGCAGTAAAGCTGTCAATCAGACCAAAATCCCTTTCGTACGCTGGGTGGAAGTGACAGTTCAACTCAGGGCCATGAAGAACAACAACACCATTGATTTACTCGTTCCCTTTCACGTCAACAGTGATCAGAAGGTTGCTGAGGAACCTATCTTTGGTTACATCGTGATCAATGAGGTTATCAAGAAAAGCAAATTATTGACACACATGGTGGATGCGGTAGCCACATCTCTTGCCATATCCAGCACCATGGTGGAAAAAGTGATTAGTGGGATAAAGAAAACACAGAACACAGTGAACATGAAAGAAGTAAAATTTTGTGTCCAACCATCATTCCTGCAAACAGAATGGTGGGAGTGAGGTATGGTGTACAGGTGGAAACGGGAAGAAAACTCTAGAGGAGACTGTGACAAAAGATTCATCAGAACTTCCCAAGGGTCTCATCCAAGGTGAGATTGTGCTTATGAATCCTACTAGTGGCTTTGCCCAAGTGACAGAGCTGGTGATTAATATGATGAAGCATGAAGTTAGATTGAGCCCTAAAACTAGGTCACATCGAAACCATTAAAACTATGTATTCAGGCAGTGTGAGGCCATTCCAGGTTCCCGTGGTGAATACAGTTTCCCAACCAAGGATCAAGGTTTGTCCAGAGAAGAGACCCGCGTGACCAACCACGGACCCTAGGATTTCCCAGTACCCCTTGAATACCTGAGTGCCAAAGATCTAGAGGTAGCAAAACAGATGTTAAGGGAAGAATGTCATGCATTCTCAAAGGATGACTCTGATATAGGCTGTATCCCGTCATTGCACCTGAAGATTAACTTGAAAGACACTACCCCAGTAACCTGAAGTTACATGTCTGTGCCCAAACCATTGTATCACAAACTGAAAAAGTACCTGGAAGAGCTTGGGTCCAAAATTCGAAGTCATCCTACTCCTGTCTTATTTTCTGGGTAAGACGTAAGGACAGCACCTTGAGGTTCTGTTGTGATTACTGAAAACTAAGTAGGAAGTCAGTCCGTGGTTAGTACCCGATACCAAAGATTTAAGACATGCTGGATAGTTCGTCAGGAAGTACCTGGTTCTCCATCCTTGACCAGGGTAAGGCGTACTACCAAGGTTTTGTTGAAGAATCCAGTAAACCCTTGACAGCATTTTACACCATGAGGATAGTACGAGTGGATCCATATACTTTTTGGGCTCAGCTCTGACCCCGGCAAAATTCCAGAGGAGCTTGGGTTTGCGTGGGTTTCCTCCGGGTACTCCGGTTTCCTCCCACATTCCAAAAACATACAGAAAGGGAATCTAGATTGTGAGCCCCTTCGGGGACAGCGATGCTAATCTGTGCAAACTGTAAAGCGCTGCGGAATATGTTAGCGCTATATAAAAATAAAGATTATTATTATATACGTGGTCAAATACAAGCAAAAAGTCAGAGCCAGATGGGAGCAGAAATAACCGAGATGAGAGACAGAAAAACAGGTTAGAAGACAAGCTGGGTCACATACCAAGGGTCCAAGCACAGGGAGCGAACACTAAAGAATGCGGGGTGTCAGGAAATGGAAGGAACAGAGCGAACGGACAGAGGACAAAACACGGTATCAAGGGGTCAGCTGCTCTATCCTGGAAGCATGAACTATTACTGACATTTGTCAGCAGCCAGAGCAGACTGAAATAGCCCCACAGAACCCAAAACGAGGCAGAGGTTAACCCTTGCATGACCACAACGGGGAGAGAATAATATGAAACAAACCCCGGCCTGGATCATGACAGTACCCCTCTCAAAATGGGGGACCCCCCGTATCCCCAGGTTTACATGGATAACAAAGGCCCGGGCCAACTGATCTGCATGGAACGAACGCGTCGGTACTCACGACAGGTCCTCGGGACTGTAACCCGTCCAATGGACCAAATATTGAAGAGAACGGCAGACCATCTGAGAATTCAAAACCCGTTCCATCTCATACTCGGTCTGGCCATCTACCACAACAGGTGGCGGGTGCGAGGGAGACTCACCTGAGGAAGACACCAACGGCTTCAGAAGAGCCTTATGGAACACATTGGAGATCCGCAATGACGAACGTTGGTGCAGGCAAAAGGCCACCAGATTAACCACCTCTAAAAGGACCAATAAACTTTGAATCCATTTTAGCCAAAGGAATCCTCAATCTTATATTCTTGGTGAATAACCATACCTTATCCCCCACCTGGAAGGCCAGCCACACCCAACGTCGTTTGTCCACAAAAAATTTGTAATTGACCTGAGCCTCACCAATGTTTCTCTGAACCTCCCTCCAGACCTCTCCCAACCACTGAAAGGCCGAATCCACCCCTAAACACACCGAATCCAGCTGGGAAAATTCACCAAAGTGAGGGTGAAACCCATAGTTGCAAAAGAACGAGGAAGTGGATTGATTGACATGATTGTTGAAAGCAAATTCTGCCATGGGTACCGAAGAGCACCAATCATCCTGTCTAGACGTGGCAAGACATCTCAATATCTGCTCCAAAAACTGATTGGTCCTTTCAGTCTGACCGTTGGTCTCTGGATGATAGGCCGACGAAAAGGTCAGACTGATACCCAGCCTTTAACATAAAGCCCTCCAGAATTTCTACACAAATTACACCCCTCTATCAGAAACCACACTGATAGGCACACCATGCAATCTGACCACATGCTCAATGAATAGTTTTGATAGAGTCTCAGCATTAGGAAGACCCGCCAATGGTACAAAATGCGCCTGTTTACTGAACCTATCAACAACTACCCAGATCACGGTTTTGCCATTAGAGGGGGAAAATCGGTGATAAAATCCATGGACAGATGAGTCCATGGTCTATCTGGAATTAGCAGTGGCACCAATTCCCGGCCGGCCAGTTATGGGAGGTTTTAGCGGGGGCACAAGTTTTGCATGAGGACACAAACCCAGTGATGTCAGAAGCCAACGAGAGCCACCAAAACAGCCTAGTGATGGCTTTATGCGTGCCCGAGATTCCATGATGTCCACTGAGAGCCGAGTCATGGAACTCCCGAAGCACCCTTAACCGATACTGGACAGGCACGAAGAACTTATTATTAGGTACGGACACAGGAGCAAGAGATTGGGCATCACAAATCTCCCGCTGCAATGCCGAGGAAACCACAGCCACCACCACTCCGCGCTGAAGAATATAGGAAGGAGGTTCAGGAGGTGATATTCGATCCAGGCTATCGAGACAAGGCATCAGCCTTCACATTCTTGGACCCTGGCCTGAAAGAGAATGAAAACTGAAAACGAGAAAAAAAAAGTGACCACCTCGCCTGTCTCCAGGTTAAACGTTTGGCGCACTCGATGTAAGACAGGTTCTTGTGGTCCATAATGACAGTGATACGATGGACAGCCCTCTCCAAAAAATGCCTCCAATCTTCAAACGCCAATTTAATGGCCTATAACTCCCGGTTACCCACATCATAATTGCTTTCAGCAGAGGAAATTTTTTTAGAAAAGAAGGCACAGGGTCTAAAATTAGTTAATGTGGTGGGCCGCTGGGACAACACCGCTCCCACTCCCACTTCCAAGGCGTTCACCTCCACTATAAACGGTTTAGACAAATCAGGTTGAATCAGCACGGGAGCAGACATGAAGCAGTTTTTTAACAAAGAAAATGCCGCCAAAGAGGGAGCTGACCAGTTTTTTAGATCGGCCCCCTTACGAGTTAAGTAAGTGAGGGGTTTGATCACCTGGGAAAACCTCTTAATGAATTTTCTATAGTAATTAGCGAAACCCAGAAAGCGCTGAAGACCATTGAGATTTCTGGGTTGCACCCAATCCACAATAGCCTGTATCTTTCTAGGGTCCATATGAAACCCCTCAGCCGACAAATTGACCCCCAGAAAGGACAATTCTTGAGCAAAAAATGAACACCTCCAGTTTAGCAAAGAGTGAGTTCTCTCTGAGCCTCTGGAGAATAGCACATAGGTGACCCATATGACTGTTTATCAGAAGAATATATAAGGATATCATCCAGATAAACTACCATGAAGCGCCCAATAAAATCTGAGAAAACATGATTAATGAAATTCTGGAATACTGCTGGCGCGTTAGGCCAAAGGGCATAACCAAATTTTCAAAAAAACCCTCAGAGGTGAGAAATGCAGTTTTCCACTCATCCCCATTCCGCATACGGATGAGATTATATGCTCCCCTGAGGTCCAACTTAGAGAACCACCTAGCCCCCGCCAATTGATTGTACAAATCAGGTATAAGTGGGAGGGGATAAGTGTTCCTTACAGTAATTTTATTCAACTCTCGAAAATCGAGGCATAGGCGTAAACCACCATCCTTTTTCTTAACAAAAAAAGAACCCCGCCACCACGGGGAAACAGATGGCCGAATGTGCCCTTTACGAAGGCTATCAAAGATATACTCCTTCATAGCAGCCTGCTCAGGGCCAGAGAGATTGTACAGATGGGCCTTGGGCAATTTGGCACCAGGAACAAGATCAACCGCACAATCGAATGGGTGGTGTGGTGGTAGAACCTCAGCCTCCTTTTCAAAGAACACATTCTCAAAGTCCTTCAGGTACTCGGGAATACCCTCCAGACTGACGGATGACACAGATACAAAAGCAAGACATTTCTTAGCACAATTGGGACCCCAGTTCACAACGTTCCGAAGCTTCCCAGTCAATGACCGGGTTATGCACAAGTAACCAGGGGAACCCCAACACCAATTCCGCTGGCAGATTGTCCAGCACAAAACATGAAATACGTTCCTGGTGCAAGGAACCCACTTTAAGTATAAACAAATTTAATGACATTCTTAGCCAGCGGTGTTTTGTCAATGGCAACAATATGAATAGGAGTCTCCAGCCTAACTATCCCTAACTTACACTTGGTCACCAAGTTAGAGTCAATAAAGTTCATAGATGACCCGCAATCCACGAAAGCAGGAGTGGGCATGAAGAAACCCCCACAACTAAGTTCCACTTCCAACAATACTATATAGAATGAGGAAAAAGGTACCTGGTAGTCCGTGTGACCTCCTTGACAATCACCCAGACTTAGCTGCTTGTTAGTCGATGGGCAGGAGGGACAGTCCTTTTTCCAATGTCCGGGATCTCCGCAGTGAAAACACAGCTTTCCTTCAAGTCAACTTCACCTCTCCTCCTTGCGGTTGATGGGCCCACCTCCATAGGTTCAGATTGTGGCAAAACAACAGGATTAGCAGGGAGCAACGTAACCTCTCGCTGTGTAACACCTCTATCCCGCAGCCTCCGATCCATACGGCTAGCCAGAGTCATAGTCTTCTAAAATGAGCTGGGTGGTGGATGGAGAGCCAGAGCATCCTTCAGGTGATTCGACAGTCCTCTCCTGAACTGACATCTCAGAGCAGAGTCATCCCAAGACACCTCAGTGGACCATCGAAGGAACTCGGAGCTATACCATTCAGCTGAGCACTTCCCCTGAACCAGACCCATGATAGTGTCTTCTGCCACGCTAACATGGTCCGGTTCGTCATAGATAAGTCCTAGGGCTTCAAAAACCTATCCACTGACATCTGTTCAGGGGCAGTGGGGGGAAGCGAGAAAGCCCAAGAATGGGGACCCTCCCTGAGTAAGGAGATTATAATCCCCACCT
Source organism: Oophaga pumilio (assembly GCA_009801035.1). Taxonomy (NCBI): domain Eukaryota; kingdom Metazoa; phylum Chordata; class Amphibia; order Anura; family Dendrobatidae; genus Oophaga; species Oophaga pumilio. The sequence continues at coordinate 61,543 of VIAB01010804.1, read as the reverse complement.
GCTGAGTCTCATTCCCCAATTATCGAAGTCTGAAAGTCTGAGAGAAAACAATAGTTTACAACTCTCCCTGAACATACGAAATTCATCTTTCTAGACAGAAAAGGTGTCAGGAAGCTTAACCGAGGGTTCAGGAGAGTGCAAAGCGACATCTACAGAATTACCAGGTCGACTAACTGCATGAAGAGTGGTTCCCTGCACGGTCTTAACAGTCTCTGTCAGCTCTTTTTGTAATCGAGTATGGGACGTGGCTAGGGTCCGATGTTCCACTGATAAATCCCGCATCATCTGTGTCAAACTTGACACCCGATCTGCCAAGTTACGAAGCGGATCCATGACCGGAGGAATAAAAATGCAAAATCTCCCTTTAAATGTATGGGTCAGTGATAATGTAATGCTGTTGCAGAGCATACTGCGCAACCTCCACCAGGGGATGCTGGTGAGGGAAGAGAGGTTGCACATACAGCAAAACACCACTGAGCAGCAACACAAGCGCCACCATTTGGCGAAAGAGTAGTCAGACGAGCGGAGTCAGAAAGAGTCAGGGTAAGAAGTACCAGAGGTCACAGCAATATACGTGGTCAAATTCAAGCCAAAAGTCAGAGCCAGACGGGAGCAGAAATAACTGAGACAAGAGACAGAAAAGCAGGTCAGAAGACAATCCAGGTCACTTACCAAGGGTCCAAGCACAGGGAGTGAACACTAAGGAACGCAGGGTGTCAGGAAAGGGAAGCCACGGGAACAGAGCAAACGAACAGAGGACAAATCACGGTATCAAGGGGTCAGCTGCTCTAGCCTGGACGCATGAACCATCACTGACATTAGTCAACAGGCCAGAGCAGACTGAAATAGCCCCACAGAACCCAAAACAAGGTAGAGAAGGTTAACCCTCGCATGACCAGACCAGGGAGAGAATAACATGAAACAAACCCCGGCCTGGATCATGACATCTAAAAAATCCACCCTAGATTCTCTGCCAGAAGAACACCTTCTTTGGGAGATGTTTTGTCCCCAAGTTTATTTAGTAATAGTAAAATGAACAAAGATAAAACATGGCTACATTCGGTATGTATTTATAAATGTGTACATCGTTCATGCATATGTTGTAATCATATTGATAACACCAATGGATTTAATTCAACAGTTAGGAGTAAATCTTATAAAATAAAGAAATGTATAAACTGTAATACCACATATGTGGTGTATACCATCATCTGTTTGGTATGTAGGACTCAATATTTTGGGTGTACTGCTAACCAATTAAAGCTTTGAAATTGAATTAGACAGCACCTATCGGATGCAGCTAATAAAAAGACACTGAAATGTTCAGCAGCCTCAATACATTTTTCAATAAACCATAATGGAGATACCTCAAAGTGCAGAGTCATTGGGATTGAAAGAGTGTCTATCCCCCTTAGCGGAGGTGATCACAACAGAAAATTACTTAATAGAGAATCCTGGTGTATCTATGTGTTACAAACAAGAGTGTCTTTTGGTATAAACATCAAACATGATTTGACATATGAACTAGTGAGCAGTATGTGTTGGATGGTAATTCTAATCCATTGTGGCTAGATATCTTATTACAATTTATGACCTTTCTGTTCTTCTTTTCTTTCTTTATGTACTTTTTCTAATGTTTTTATTTGTGAAGGATTAGAACTATTTAAACCTACAACAGGTGTAATTGGTTATAATCAATTGTTTTGGTTAATTACCTGAC
>VIAB01010803.1:45075-55813 GCA_009801035.1 Oophaga pumilio | reverse complement strand
CTTGGGGGTGAAGGGGTTAAAATATCAAGTACTCTTTTAAGGCCTGTTTTTGTTTATTTTTCTTTAAAGGAATGAGTCACATATATTTTTCAAACTAATTGAAACCAGTTTGTGATAATTTTTTATAATCTGCATTTCTAGTTGCAGATTATTGTATTCTGCATTCTGTACATTTATGGAAGCCGCTTTCTTGCCTTTTAGGAGATATGGACATTGGACATTTCTGGGACCCCCAACTGATCACAAGAATGAGGCCCCCTGTAAATCTCATTGCCCCTGAAATGAGCAGAGCTGCTGACTGTGCATGCGTGCAGCTGCTTGATTGTAAAGGCCAACTCATACAGCAGATTTTCAAGCAGACTTTTGGTGTGGGTCTTTTCTCAGCATGGCTGCAGCTAAAACCTGCCATTCTGCAATCATCATTGCTGTCTCCCTTAGAGATGAATGGGGGGCTTGACGAAGGCACGGTAGATATTACGCAGAATGTCAGAGTAGCTGTCATCAAACTTCTGCTTGAATTTCCACCATGTGAACTGGCCCTAACAATTATCCCATATCTTGTGTATAGGAGATACAGGTGCATCTCACAAAATTAGAATATCATCAAAAAGTTACATTTTTTCAGTTCTTCAATACAAAAAGTGAAACTCGTATATTCTATAGAGTCATTACAAACAGAGTGATCTATTTCAATTATTTATTTCTGTTTATATTGATAATTATGGCTTACAGCCAATAAAAACCCAAAAGTCATTATCTCAGTAAATTAGAATACTTTATAACACCAGCTTGAAAAAATGATTTTAAAATCCGAAATGTTGACCTACTGAAATGTATGTTCAGTAAATGTATTCAATACTTGAATCTAGATGGAAGAAGAAGCTATGTACCAAGAATTATAAAATCACCAAATTTTATTGAGATAATATTAAAAAAATGCCAATAAAAACACATATAAATAGGGACAAAAAGTGCAAAAAGAGCCACACAGTTAAGGTAAGCAGTTCAGTAAATGTAAAAAAAAAAAGCCCAAAGAAGTATATAAATAATATGTGGGAAATACCTCACTGCAATGAATATAAACGGCTTTTGTTAATCAAGTATGGTAAATATCAAACCAAATCCTAAACAATAGGAAAACCTCCCCATACATAATGCTGTCTATAAAGGTCCAAATATATGTTACTAAAAGCTGGAATGCAGAGGAATGCTCAAAGAGATGCCTAAGTGTCCAAAAGGGTATGTCTCAAACGGCGGGAATAATCAAATATCAATCCATAGAGCAAGCAGCCTAAGTTAACAGCCTAGGTACATAGAGATGACCAAGATGTATAAAGGTTATACGTGGAGGAGGTATTTCTACATTACCTTAAGTGGTGGCTATACCATGGCGCGCGTTTCGCATGTTGCTTTCTCAAGCAAGTATAAGGACTTAGGCTGCGAAAACTAGTTTTTACATCACCATATTTTGAGCGCTTTAATTTTTTCATATTTCAGCCAACAGAGTCATGTGAGAGCTTGTTTTTTGCAGGACAAGCTGACGTTTCTATTGGTACCATATTTGGGCACATGACATTTTTTGATCGCTTTCTATTCCGATTTTTGGGAGGTTGCTTCTTTTTATACCGTTACGTGTATGGTAAAATTGGTAAGACCGCTTTATTCTTCGGGTCAGTACGATTACAGCAATACCTAATTTACGTATTTTTTATGTTTTGGCGCTTTAACACAATAAAGACTATTTTCTAGAAAAAATAATTATTTTGGCATTCACTTTATTCTGAGAGCTATAACCTTTTTATTTTTTTGCTGATGGAGCTGTATGGCGGCTGATTTTTTGCGGGACAAGATGATGTCTTCAGCAGTACAATTTTTATATACATATTTCTTTTTGATTGTGTTTTATTGCAGTTTTTGTTCGGTGGTATGATGATAAAGCATTGTTTTTTGCCTCGTTTTTTTTTTTTTTTTTTTACGGTGTTCACTGAAGGGGTTAACTAGTTGGACAGCAGGTTGTTACAGACGCGATGATACCAAATATGTTTTTTAATTTCAAAATATTTTTACACTTTGTAATATTTTTTTAAACTTTTTTGCATTGTCCCAGTATGGGATATTACTGTAGAGCATCAGATCAGCGTTCTGACAGGCAGGTAAGGAGGCATGCCAGCGCCTGCTCTCTGCATGCGCTCACAAGTCACCTTACCTGCAAAACCCCGAAGGACCCCGCGGCCATCTTGGAGCCATGGAGTCCATCAGGACAACACGATCGCATCGCTTTGTCCTGATGGAAGCGCGCAGGGTGCCCCGCCCTGCGCAATTCTTCTCTATGCTGCTGTCACTACTGACAGCGGTATCAGAGAGGTTAAATGTCCACCGATCGTGGGCATTGCTGTGGGGTGTCAGCTGTCACATACTGTACAGTACTGCGGTTTACGTAAACGAACCTCCTGCATAGCAGTAACTAGTATGGCACATGTCGCGAAGCGGCTAATGTTGGGTGGATGAATTGAGACATCTATCTTGTGCAGTGCATTCATATAGTGCTGGACAGCCCACGTGATCTAATAGTATGGTCATCATCAATAGGCTATAAGTCAGACACTGTGCATCACACGGATCTGTATGACTGGCATCCTATGCATGCTCCATCTGAGTGCATGTTTAATACTACACAGCCACCCCCTCCATGAATTGGTAAGTTTGTGAGTGGCTGTTTGCATCATTATTTTGCACCTATGCTTCCCCTGCCTTTATCATGGGGTTCTTCTGCATCCTGCTAGTGCAATGGTAATCTGACTGCTGAGACAAGTGCAGCTTGTCTCACCCAGTACAGGCCCGGCATCTTTGCTTTTGCTTAATGAGCCTCATACAACAGTAATGGCAGTAATACCCTGATGGCGGCCCTTTCTCAACGTGTTTACATACTGTTGCTGCAAGTGCTACTGCTTATCACAGATAGGGTTGCCTGGTGTCAGACCCCCACTGATTTCATACTGATGACCTATCCTAAAACAGAAGAGATCAATGTTGGCTTTGGTTGCTGTCATTACAGGCACATACGGTTTGTAGAACACAGCTGGCATCCACCACGTGTGGAGTGGACACAGCTCCACTTGCACTACATGTGATTGGACAGTCCCTGACATGTGTCATGTGAGGTAGCCTTGATTTCATCAGTGCTTTACACATGCTACTAGAGCTACCTGACAAATCTAGACTGCATGACTCTTCATAAGATCAGGACCACCCAATGACTTCCTGTAGGAGCTATTTTAATACTTTATTTCTTTTATGCAGCAAGGGAATTTTCAGTCCTTATATCTCATGACAGGTCCCCTTTGCTCAAAATAATTCTTTCTGCCACCTCTACATGGAATTTATTATACAGGTTAATATGAGCTGTAGAAATTACTATGCAGAGATCTTCATCGAGTGATGGCTGAAGAGAAATAAGATTTTATTATTTATTGCAATGCTTGTGTGAAAGCAAACGGTTTTAACAGGAGCAACAATCAGAGATATGACCCCTGTAATATTTTCAACCTTTGCAGAACAAATAACATTAAACTTAGATTTTCTTGCTCATTATCCAATGCACTATCCTCACCACTAAAATACTAGCCCTTTTTCTACTATGTTTTGATTTTTTTAATTTTATTCTTACTTTATTTCTCTATTACTTGAATGTAACATGCTGTATTGTGGAAAAATAGATAAATGAACTCTTTCAGGTTGGAAATCAGACAGCATTACTTCGGCAGAACAAAGATTTTCAGATTTCCAGTCATCGACCAACAGTAAGTTTTTCCGAAGACAGATGCATATTACACTGCATGTCTCCTCATAGTGGGAAATTCATCACTGCTCATATAACATTTATAGAACTCAAGCAATGGGAGGCCTGCAGTAAATACATCACATAGGAGACACCGAGACTACTGCATATAGATCAAATAGTAGACACTGAGACTGCTTTATACATCACATATGAGACACTGAGACTGCTGCATATACATCACATTGAAAATACTCTTGGTAAGTCATAAACATCACATAGGAGACACTGAGAAAGGTAAATATCACATAGCTTACACTGGGATTAGTAAATATACATCCAATTGTAGTCACTGGGACTCGCGTATATACATCACATAGGAGACAATGGGACTGGCGTATATTTATCATATAGGTGACACTGGAATTGGTGTATTTACATCACAAAGGAGACATCCAGACTACTGTATACATCACATAAGATGCACTTGGGGTAGTGCATATACATCACCTGACTGTACAGAGCAAGCTGTAGATGAATATAGGTGAGTCTGCCAATAGAGATGTCAGTTTCCTGTACAACAACCAATGTAATCACACTACCTAGCATTTTCTCTCTATTCCATGAAATTTACATTAACAGGACCTGATTCATCAAAGTTTTCAAGCCACAATTCCAGCATTAAATGCTTTAACAACTTGAAAAATTTTGACCCATCTGGATGTACTGAAATTTTGCAACTTATGGTGTTCTCACACCACATTTGCCTATCTCTTACAAAGTGGGTGGAGCTGGGGTGGAAGAGGGCATGGCAACCCCTGCCCATCAAATTCATGATGATTAGCAGCCTTCCTTACGCAACAAATCTGTCCCCAGCCCCCACCTGAAACAAGATTTGTTGTGAAGAGCATAAAGAGGTGCCTGCCACTTGTCAGATGTTCCTAATTCATTAAGAGGTGTACACATCTTCATTAATCAGCAGTATCTAACTCCAGCACACCTTCTTAACAGGACCGGCATGAACAATTCCAGTCTTTATGAGTTGGGACCTATTACTCCACTGCCCAATTTTTTTTATTATATTTTAGTTTACTTTTCAGTTTCAGCTCCTCAGTCCCATGTTTCTCCTATATTTTTCCTAATTACTGTGCATTAAAAAAAATTGTCAATCAGCAGCTGAAGGGAGCGCACATAACTTGAATCAAACCGAAGTCCTTACTGGAGTTTAAGAACTAAGCTGTCAAAAACACTGCACAAATACTCATAAATGACACAGAAATCAGCAAGTCTGTTACTATTTAATGCTGCCTTCATAGAAGACGACATGATGGACCTGACAGGTTAGATTTAAAACCTGCAGTACAAATGAAATTGCTGTCCGAACTCCACATTACTCAGTCAAGTGCACCATAACTTGGGAAAGTTTATTTCAATAAGGTCACATTCACACCTTCAGCAAATGAGAAAGAAGGCTTATCTGCTATGTGATAAAAGGATAGGGCATGTTAAATCCAGCATGCCCCGTATAACTACCAGATATCTGCAATTGCAGGAAAAGAGGATCCCATACGCATAACATATTCCTCCAAAATCATAAGATATTCTATCCTTGCACTTGCAGCATTTTGCTTGAATCCTGCTCAAGGCTTCTAATACAATGGCAGATGCTTCATGTTTTCATACTAATCTCACCATTTTGTAAAAATAGAAAGTTTGATAAAAAAAATGTTAAAAATTGGTCAATGTACTAATAACATAACAGAAACTTGTAATGCTTCCCTTTCATTGAATTTGGGCTATAATATTTATAGACAGGTATAAAAAGTGATTTTTTTTAGTGGTTTAGTGGTTTGTGTAGTCTTTGCACATCACACAGTTCATCACAATCTCACAATGATACAGCTGTGGCACCAACATGTCTCTTCTTGGCATTCCCAGAAATTCAATGTAACAGGCCAAATTAACCCCTGTGCAGATTAAACCTGGGTATAGTTTGGCCCAGGCCAGAGTATACCCCGGGGGATGAAATGTTCTAGGCCAGACTATACCAGGGGGTGTAAAATAGCCTATGACAAACTATACTCCTCCAGGCTTCAATATACCCCTCTAATGTATGAGCCCTTGTGAATTAGAAAGATATTAGATAAAAATAAATAAAATAAATCTTTATTTTTATATATCGCTAACATATTCCACAGCGCTTTACAGTTTGCACACATTATCGTCGCTGTCCCCGATGGGGCTCACAATCTAGATTCCCTATCAGTATGTTTTTGGAGTGTGGGAGGAAACTGGAGTACCCGGAGGAAACCCACACAAACATGGGGAGAACATACAGACTCCTTGCAGATGTTGTCCTTGGTGGGATTTGAACCCAGGACTCCAGCGCTGCAAGGCTGCAGTGCTAACTACTGAGCCACCGTGCTGCCCTTATTGCCACTTTTTGTTAGTGACATCTGATTTTCTTTTACAAAGCAAAAATCATAGTTAGTATAGAGTAGCTGTATAGGTAGGGAGGTAGCATCTTTATTTTGCATTAAAAAAAATTGTTATCGCAGGGTAATTTTTTAGCTAGTGCATTAGGGGAGCATACGTCATATTTTTAGTGGTTTGTTTTTCGTTGGCAAAAAAAAGAATTGTTTGCGTCAAGTAAATTTTTAGCGAGTACATTAGGGGATTGTATGTCGCATTGTTAGTGACGTCCATTTTTCTTTTGCAAAAAAATTTTTTGCATCGAGTACATTTTAGCGAATGCATTAGGGGTGTGTACATCAAATTGTTAGTGACGTCCTTTTTCTTTTGAAAAAAACAGAATAGTTAGCGCCGGGTACATTTATAGGTAGGGCATTAGTGCAGTGAACTTCACTGTAATTCTTTTTTATTACAGTACGTCCGATTTTTCTTTTCATTTTTTTCTTCTAAGTGTTTCTTTTAAATTTTTCCGTTTTACATTTTTCCTCTACTTTTTTCTCTGTATTTTTTTTCCATCTATTTTTCTTATAATAAAGAGTACCCTTTACACAAGCCCCACAAACTACACATGTAAAAGCACCACTTACACACACATCCACAGTGTTTTGAAAAATAAGATAAAAATGGCCCATTCGTCAAGACGCCATTCACCAGAGGAGGCATACGCTTTCCCATCCTTCAACACGCATTCAGCCAATGAGGAAGATACCACATTCCACTATTCCTCTTCCTCACCTAGTGAGGAGAGACCCCCAGCAAGGATCTCTAGGACCTAGGCAACCCCTACAGAAATCGATCCCATATTGACTACACCCCCTGAAAATTATTAGCCTGTAATTCCGGATTTCATCGGCAGCTCAGGAATTCAATTTGATGGTACAGGCCTCACTGAAATTGTTCTTTTTCAAATTCTTTTTCAGCGAGGAACTAATAAATTCTATGGAGGCCCAGACAAATTTGTATGCCCATCAATTTTTCACCCAAAATCCCAAGTCATCATATGCCAGATGGATCCCTGTAAATGAAGCAGAGATAATGACATTTTGGAGCATTGTACTGCATATGGACATAGTCAGAAAACCAGTGATTTGGCAATACTGGAGTACTGATATTCTCTACAGCACACCGGAATTCTGTATGATCAAGACAAGGACACAATTTGAAGCGATCCAAACAATTTTGAATAATAGTGATAATGTGCAGTGGCCTCACTGAGACGATCCTAACTTTGATCGTCTATGCAAAATTTGTCCAGTAGTTGAACTCTTCAGCAGAAAATTTGCTGAGGCGTACACGCCCCAGAGGGACATCGCTATAGATGACTCTCTGGTTTATTTTAAAAGTAGGCTAAAATTCCAACAATATCTGCCCAGTAAGAGGTCCAGGTATGGAATTAAACTTTACAAGCTGTGCGAGAGTACCTCAGTGTACACCCACAGATTTAGTGCCTATGAAGGGAAGGACACCTAGATTAACCACCCTTTATTTTCCACCATCCTGGGGGTGAGTGGGAAAATTGTGTGGAAATTACTGCACCCAATGCTGGATAAGGGTTATCACCTCTTTTACAGCAGCATCCCACTTTGCAAGATCCTCAGAGGTACACTTGCAAGCGGCACTGTGCAAAAAAATCAGAGAGGTCTCCCTAAGCCGCTAATTGGGCAACTGCTGAGAAAAGGAGAAAGCAGAGCCCAATTCAGAGATGTCCTTATCTTTGTAAGGAGGAGAACAGGATCGGGCATACTTTCTCCAGGATGGATCCAGAAACGTCGGAACTGTCACCCAAGTTGCAGTGGGGAAAGCTTCAGTCCCTGGACTGACCCATGAACTCAGAGGTAGGAGGCGCGGCTAGAATAAAAGAGCGGGAGAGCACGGGAATTCAGACAGTTGTGGCGGGAACGTGCAAAGCCCAGGAGGCCAGTGTCAGGTCCCTTGCGCTACAGTGTGCTGAAGGAATAGGTCCAAGCCTGAAGGGTCTGCGGGTTGTTGCCAGAGACTGCCGACAGAGACGCATCTGATCCCCGCTGACATCGCTGACCGTAAGTGACTCACCACTCAGACCGGACCCAGATGCGCGCACGTACAGACGGGGAAACCAGGCCACCCGCAGCAAGTGGCTGCCTGACATACCTTCTCCCACCCATCCTTTGGCACTAAGGTCTGACAATAAGAGAGACTGTTCCCGTTCTTGCATTTCTTCCCTTGGCCTCAGGATCGTTAGCCGGAGCTCAAAAGATTACCGCCGCCTCCAGAATCCAGGACTCCTTCTTCACTGGACGACGCAGGAATCCCCATGCACCACGGCCTTGGCGCCAGTGCCTCCATCCCAGAGACTGCACTCTGACGTCGCCGGACTAATAACTTTGCTAATCTTGAACTTTTAGTTCCCTTCATTAATACTTGGTGCCACTAAGTTTTCAGTCCCTTGTTTCATATACTGTTCCCCTCTCTTTCTCCCTGCGTGGAGTATACCTGTTATATTAAATCCCCACGTTAACCCTTGCTCTGCCTCCATACAGTTACTGCATCTTGAAACTTGCTCACACTTGGCATAGTTGGCAGGATGCAGTCTACCCGCATGGAGGGGGCACACCAAGCATTTAACATTGGCGGCAATGTTAAACAATTTACCAAAGTTTAATGGGAAAAATACCATGTTGTGGAGCTGGACAGAGTGCATTAGGGGGATGATCAGAATGCACCCTATGATGTCTGTCCTACAGGCGGAAGTTGCCATGATGGCAATGGAGGGAGAGGTGAAGAATTCAGTGATGCTACGACCCCCCCGACAGCGTGATACGTTTGATAAGGTTCTACGTATACTGGAGGAGATGTATGGGGATCCCACCGAAGTAGGGGAAATGCGCATGTGGCTGTTTAGTCAGGCACAAAGACAGGGGGAAACATTGACCCAGTACATGAATGTGTTACAGGTAATCCATACAGCCATAACCAGAAAAAATGGTGTGTGGATAAGCCTGATTGACGTGGTGCTGCGAGACCAGTTAGTGACCGGGTTGAGAGATGCACTGCTGAAAGAGGCCCTGCGAGAGCACTTGCGAGTGAACCCACACATGACGTTTGCAGAAGTGGGAGGTGGAGTGCATGCACGCAAGCAAGAACAGGGGGTGACAGTTCCAGTGGCGAAGGTCAGGAGCGGAGAGTTAGCCATGAGCTCAGTGACTGAACCAGGATGGGAAGAAGATCTGCGGAGAGAAATCCTAGCAATGAGAGAGGATCTGACGGAGACTAAAAAGAAGATGACCTCACTAAACTCATCATGGCCAGAGCCTTCTCAGAACCAGGGCGGAGCGGAAGAGCGACTCGTCGGGGAGAACCCCCTACCTGCTTTCTCTGTGGAGAGCTGGGGCATATGGCTCAGGTGTGTCCACAGTGGAGGCGGCCTCTCCAGTGCCGCCTGTTTAACAGGGAGGCTCCAAGGCTGGGGTACGCCGCCCGGAGCCAGCACAACCAGTGAAAAGAATCAGAAGTCCCACCAGTTTAGTTTCAGTGTGTCCTTTAGTCTGGGCCAAGATGGATGGACGGGCCGTACGCTGTCTGGTGGATACCGGTTCTCAAGTAACCAGGATGCCCGAAGCATACTTCAGAAGACACTTCCCTGAAGCAATGAGGCCTGAATTGGGACAAGAGATAAGATTGACGGCTGCCAATCAATTTCCCATCCCGGTCACAGGAGTGACGTGGATGCAAATCAAGGTCTGCGGCAAGCATTAGGGCCGCAAAATGTAGTGCTGACCTCGGGGGACACCGACCCTGGATATATTGTCACTCTGGGGATGAATTTGCTAAAGGAGTTCAGAAGTGTAATGATCAATGAGTCCCCAGACGTGTTCCTGAAACAATGGAGCCCACAGACACAACAAAGGAAGATATTTCAGCAGCTAATTTGGACAGCTTGGCACAAGAGTCCTCCGGTGAAGGAAAGGTGCTGGGAAAAGTGATCACTCTGGCTGCAACCAATCTTGAGATACCCACGGGGCAGACTGTGTTTTTCTTAACTGTCTAGGCATGCACACCCCTGGAAGAAGTCGAAATACAACTAGAGCCAGCTGCCATGGAAAATTTGCCACCAGGACTCTTTTTCGCTCGAATGTTGGCCACCATACGCAATGGGAAGGTGCCCGTGCGCTGTGTAGATGGCACAAATTGTCAGTATGATGGAGGAGCTGATGCTACCGCAGACTGTCCAATTAACAGCAAAAAAAGGGGACCCCTGGACTGCAGCCGTGGAAGCTCTTTCCATGTCCGAACCTCTACAACAAAAAGAAGGGAGGGGTATCCTTGAACAAATGCGGGCTTATAGAACTCACATCGTGACAGGTACAGCAGGTGGAAGCCCTACTCAGACGCTATCAGGATGTGTTCGCATGGCAAGAGGATGATTTTGGCTGCACGACCGCAATCAATCACGAGATTCCAACAGGCAATGTGTAGCGTCGGCGTCCCTGCCCTCTGCCAGGCAGGGAC
>VIAB01010799.1:69925-82129 GCA_009801035.1 Oophaga pumilio | reverse complement strand
CGTATGTATTTCCAGAGTCACACACAGACGCTCACTCAGTATGGTTCCCAGTAGCAGAAACATCTAACTATAGAACAAAATCGACAGACAAGAGATATCTATTGGTAATGGAAACAGCAGCAATAGCAACAGCACAATATAGAACGTATGGGACAGACAAGAAGTTGTCCAACTGTGTAAGGCTAATACTGACAGCAGCACAGTATAGATGCAACAAACGGGATGAGTAGCTGTCTAGGGGCAGCAACTACACAGTAGCGAATATAATGGGACAGGCAAGGAAACATCTGGCTATGTAACATAATTACTGGCACTTTTGGCAGCAGCAAAATATTGATGTAACATGTTTACAGGCAAAATATGTGTGGTTATCTATCGGTAGTGGCAGCAAAATTAACTGTACAGTATATAATATGATAGAACATGCAGGGAGATGTCTGGTTGAATGGGGCCTGCACTGCAGCCCTAGCAGCATCAGTACAGTATAGCTATAGAACATAATGGACAGGCCGGAAATGTGAAGCTGTCTAGAGCCATTGACAGCAACTGCACAGTATAGAATATGATGGGACAGACAAGAAGAGGTCTGGCTGTGTAGAGCCAGTACTGGCAGCTCCCTTCCCAAACAGAATAGAACTAAAAATGAAAAAATGCAGAACAGTTGTTTGTAACATGCACATGTTCTCAGCCAAACATTGAGTTATTTTTTTTGTTCTTTAAGAAATATTGTATCGGCTTGCTGCTTTCTTGAACATGAAGAGCTAAGGGAAAAAATGTGCAATTCAAATGCAGCCGAACAAATGGTAGCTACTGTTAATTACCGTACTGTTCAATCACATCGGTACTGCTGCTGCCTGGTCTCCTATCTCTCACTCCCCCTGTCAATTTAATATTTGTATTATTCACAGACAACACTAATTTCTTCACTGCTGCAGTTGTACAAGAAAAAATGTCTCTTGAATTTGTCCAATGTTTTATGACTCTCTCTAATGCTGAGCTGTGAGCTCTTGACATTCACTAACGATACAGTTTCAGCCTAAAATGACTGCTGCCTTCCCTGCTACAGCTTTTATACAGAGTATGATAGACCCTCCACATTGGCTGTACTTTAACATTTGATATAATAACTGAAAATCATTATGGACAAGGCTGCATGGCTGTGCTTCCAGTCTTGTAAGCAGTCTGTTGCTGATGAAATCTTTTGCTTTTTATAAAATGACAACGGGCATTTTTTTGGCCTATCTGTGCAAATTGTAAAACCAGTTGTTCGAATTTGACATGAATTTGATTTATATCTTATCGATTCACTCATCTTTAGAAAGCACCACCTTTGTAAGAATATTTAGTTTGAAAAAACGAAGGCTTAGGGGTGATCTTACTACAATGTATAAATATATGAGGGGACAGTACAGAGACCTTTCTAACGATCTTTTTACTTTTAGACCTGTGATGGGGACAAGGGGGCATCCTCTACGTCTGGAGGAAAGAAGGTTTAGTCATAATCACAGACGCAGATTCTTTACTGTAAGAGCAGGGAGACTATGGAACTCTCTGCCGTATGATGTAATGAGTGATTCCCTACTAAAATTTAAGAAGGGACTGGATGCCTTTCTTGAAAAGTATAATATTACAGGGTATATATACTAGATTCCTTGATAGGGCGTTGATCCAGGGAGCTAGTCTGATTGCCATGTGTGGTGTCGGAAAGGAATTTTTTCCCCAATGTGGTGCTTAGTGTTTGCAGCATGGGTTTTTTTGCCTTCCTCTGGATCAACATGTTAGGCTATGGGTTGAACTAGATGGACTTAAAGTCTCCCTTCAACCTTAAATACTATGTTACGATATACAATATAACAAGCATTTGCGAAGCGTATGATCAAACTGCTTCCCGAGCTGTGCTTCATTAGCAGCAGGGGGCTCCTCACCAGTAAGGAAGGCCTTACAGTTTGATGAGTCCTGGTCTAGTGGTCTGTGACTGTACAAATTGAGTTCCACATGCAGAAAGGACAGTGATCTGTCACTCATTGCCCAGCCAATGTCAGCTATTTGCTATTAATTATCCTCATGTTGAGAACAAGATATCAACAAGGGACAGATGCCAGGGTTATGGAAAGAATATAACAGCCTGTTATCTGGGTTGCCACAGTAACCTGTCAAACCTATGACAATTATACCTTAAGCACAGTGACTTATTTAAAACACAGAACTGATGATGGAAATTCGTATCTGGAAAAGTGACAAAATCTCTATATACTAAGCATGCCCTGAATTTTATATTTCATTGCAGAATTTGAAGTTTCAGACTTTTAGTTTATTTTTTATTTCCAGCTAAAGCTGCATAAATAAGGCAATTGCAGGCAGATGCCTTCTCTGTTTGGAACCAGTGGACTCCTTTCATTTATTTTCTTGCTAAGTAGTGATACATCCGACCCAACATTACAACATGTAATGACACAACACTAGGTTTGGAAAGCCCCTTATTACCAGGCATTGAATGAAAAAGAAGCAGGGTGCTCCATGTGTGAAAACAGTGCGGTAAAACTGAGGCGTAGAGACTCAAAGGAGTCACATAACTGTTAAGGTTGGACAAAGGCATGCAAAACACTGCATAAAGCTTGAAAACCGGTATGGATGTGGCTGCTAATCTACCAGCTGTGCCAAATCAAGTCATTCATGAACCTTGATAGAAGAGACAGCTGGAAGATACTATGCTTTCTGAGCACTGCCAAGTCCAGAGGAAACAAGGTAACCAAAGGAAAGAGAAAAAAGGAAGGTCTTTATTGACAACGCGTTTCAGAGACGTTCTAACCTCTTCAGCAGGTACAAAAATAGAGAGACAGGCAGTGTTGCAGCTTTCTCTTCCAACATATTGAAATATTGGCATTGGCAGATATGTGTTCATATGTGGAATAAATTAATGACGTTTGAGACATGGTTCCAAGTGAGTGAATAATTCGAGATCCTAGGTGCTGAAATTGGTAAACCTTCATCTGAAGCCAAAGCTGTTTGGGAAGGCGAGGTTGGCTACATACCTATTGAGAAAAAAGGCAGCTTCATGTGCCAATTCTGGGTGGTAACATTGAAGAAATTTAAGTCCTGAATGTATCCTTGGGAGCATAGCGTTGAGGGCTAACCTTTAGGACATCTAGAAGAGGCTTGAGTGCTAACCAATGAGTAAGTACTTTGCTGTAAAAGTCCATTGAATTACATATTTGTATGGTGTAAATAAGATTTTTTTGCTGTTGAATCGCTTGTTTCTTCTTCATGGCATAGTCAATGTGGCTGATGATATTTCTGCTTAAAATATACAGTTCACTGAATACTTTTAATTTCAGTTTCAGCATTAACTAGATGACCATTAAAAATTGGCTACAGCAGCAGTGGGTGCACCATATGTAGCCCACAATACCCTTCTGTGAGGCCCTCAACCATCAGTTCAGAGATAGGCTTTATATACATTTTATATGTTAGTGAGGAGATGAGTGTTAGGAAGCACCATAAAGACACTTACTAGTGGGGAAATTCTGCAGCATGAAAATGACCAGAGGTGAAGAAGTATATTCACTGTGCTTTATGGGAGAAGGGAAACACTGTACTGTTTCATCATCTCTTATTAAAGAGTTTATCTGGTTAAAACAAGTTATCACCGATCTTCAAGACAGATGATAACTTACTGATTAGTAAAAGTCCAAGCTCTGGTATACACACTGATCTGCAGAATGGGGATTTTTTTTCCTTGTAACTTTTGTAAAAGTTAGGCACATGGCTCAGCAGCCCCCCACAGAGTATGAATGGAGTGATAGTAGAGCATGCTCACTACCACTTCATGCTAACTGGGACAAAAGTGTCTTGTTCTGCAAATGGGTGAGGCTCACATTGATCAACAAGTTATCACTTATCCTCAGTATAAGTGATGATGACTTGTTTTCACCTTACAACCTCTTTATAATGGAGGGAGCTGAAAGCATCGTCTCTACCTATATGGATTGTGAATGGTGAAAAGGGGACCTTTATCTTCCTGGCAAAGAGCACCTGATATTTATTACATATGCTTTTGGTATGCCCTCAGAAGGTAATATCCCCTAATATCGGCCTTTGGGGTTAGTGCGGCCCTCAGACCAAAAAAGATTGTGAATCCCTTGGTTAGAGTGGCAAAAAATTATCAACAACAACAGATTAGACGGCTGAGAATCAGAGATTTTAAGAAGTGCAAAGAGTGGCAAAGTGTCTCGAGTGGTTTTGTGCGCTTAGTCTAAGGTGTCTGTCAACACTAGTTGTGAGCGAATAAAGTTATGTGCATAATTATGTGAATTCATGTTTACATTTATTGTCTAATTTTAGCTAAAGTCAATGTAATATGTAGGCTTGGGCAGTAAGTCCAAGGGGTGATGCCTACGACACAACTGTTTGCTGTAATGCAGGTTGTGTCTGACATCTAGGTGCAGCTCCAGAACTTGTATAGTAGAAATTTGGCCATTGTAACTGTAAACCATCTGGCACATGTTCATATTATGCCATGGTGGCTCAGAATCATAAACAATGTAAAAAAAATTAGAAACAGCAAACTGTCAGTAGTTTAAATAATAACAAGAGGCAAAATGTCATCATTGGCTGATGGAGGGGGTGTCTGCCTGGTATAGCTTACATATGTTTAAATAAAGGTCAGTACTATATGTTAGTACCAAGTACAGCTATTTTCTGCTTGAATCTATGGATTTATACCTATCTATAAGCTGAGCACCGGTCCGGAACATGTGTTTCTGGATCTGGATGCCGGAGTGGGAGGCGAATTGTGAACCTGCTGTGGAAATCATCCTGTGGAGTTGTCTGTGTTTGGAGCCTTTATTGCCAGTGAGAGATCTACATTCTATTTTGCATTAAAATTGAATTATTGCCTAATTATGGAATCGAAGTGCAGGGTAAATTATCAAATTGGTGTACCCATCTGGATTACAGTGTGTCCATTTAGGTTTCTATTTTGCACTTTATTATATAGAATATTGAACCAGAATATTTATGTGATGATAGCCAAAATTAGAAATTCCCAAACTTCAGATATGTTATATCAGGGTTCCCCAACTCCAGTCCTCAAGGCCCACCAACAGGTCATGTTTTCAGGATTTCCTTAGTATTGCCCAGGTGATAATTGCATCACCTGTGCAATATAAAGGAAATCCTGAAATCATGACCTGTTGGTGGGCCTTGAGGACTGGAGTTGGGGAACCCTGTGTTATATGGACTATCTTTATGATTAAAATACAATGTCAAAATGGCTAAATGGTTAGATTTCATTTAGTAGCACAGAGGCCATTTCACCAGAACCAAGCTGTCATACACCTGTGAGTAAACCTTGCTAATAGACTGGTCAGCTTACAGAAACAGCTTGATTTAAAGCACCACTCCAGCAGGTTTTTTTATTGCACCACTGGAGTGGTGCTTCAAATGTAATTCCCCTGTCCCCAGTCTCATACTCACCTGTCATCAACTTCATCCTTTTCCAGCGTCGCTCCCATCGGTCTACGGTGAAAAGTGAGCTGCTGGCAGCTCCAGTCTTTCATGGAGCACATCGGTGGTCACTTTTCAATACATCTATATGACAGCCACATCCTGGCGTCATTCTGGCTCTCAGAAATGTGAACTGAGCTCTTGTGATGTAACTTCTGACTTCTGGGCAGTCATAAGTTATGGGTACAAGATGGCGCCGTGGGACTGAATCGTCATCAGTAAAAGTTGAAGCCATTGGAAGGTGACTATATGACCAGGGAAAGGGCTTACATTTATAGCGCCACTCCACCGCTGGAAAAAAATGCTGGAGTGGTGCTTTAATCATGACATGATTGTCCTAATGCATCCATCCATCTGATTAATCTGATCTCATTTTTTTCCTGTTAAATATACATCTATAAAGCTACAAAAGATGACAAGGGTAAATAGCCACTCCAATGAAAGGTAGGCATTTTTCTGCCAGGTCTCATATTGCTGGCACTTCAAGGATGTCTGGCAAAGATAGTGCGTCTGACTAAGTACATGCTGTATCTCTGTTCTTGGAGTCATTTTCTCAGACTAGATTGATTCAGAGCCCCCTGTGATCGCACTGCCAATCAGCGGCTTTTATCTGTCAGCAGCATTGAGTGCAGTTGTAGAGAGTGACATAATAATATAGAGCGGTAAACAGCGGCCTGTCACTTTAAATAATGTCCGACAACCTGACTAAAATTTAAGAAACAAAGAATTATTGGAGCAGCATGAGAACAATTCAGCATTATTGCCGTCTGCACTACTGACGAGAGTTAATCAGATTAATTTATCATCTTTTGTAAGGAGAATGCAAGAGAAACAATAGTAAAGAACAATTAATAGCAACAGTATAAATTAGATCCATGAATTAGCAATACATAAATACATCCCTTTAATCTCTCTTCTTTGTAGAGGAACAACAAATAAAATCACAGTGTGCAATTTGAATAGAAGAAGCCTAGAAGTAATCATGCTAGCATGCGGGTGGCCGAAGCGAGAGGTCACCACCTGCACCGTCCATTCTCATCTGGTAGGCCTCTGCCTTTTGGGAGATAGACTAAAATCCTCATGTATTTGTTTTAGTAAAAGAATTGTTATTGCAAGTCATTGGAAACATAATTAATCATTGTTAGAAATTTACACAGGTGGAAATTAGCAATCCATGACTTTACTTCATTAACTTTGCCGCAGTTCACTGTTACCTTGTTTTTCTCTTATCATATAATATTCGGATTTAATTACTTTTGCTTATCGTTTTCAAGTGTATATTTTTCGATGAATAATTTACTGAGTTTTCACAGGGCTGGAAATCTTTTACGTTTTCACTTTAAATGCAAGTATATAGACTTAATCCTTGTTTGTAGGTAACTCTGTGGGAAAAAGCAAAGATATACAGTATTAGAGGTTTCACTTAAAGCAAAGTTAAAAAATAAAAGAAATGTTTTTAACCAAGCTTGATTTTTATACCGTATAAATGTCAAGGGAGACGTCTGCAGAGATGAGCGACTTAAGGAATTTCAGTTAAAATATAAAGCAATAATCTATCATCTTACATAATTGAAAATTCTGGGAATTTTTGTGGCTATTCTAATGTTCATAGATCCTATTACTAAATATCCAACTTTAAAGTACTAAACTGCATGCATTATTAAATTGATCTCTTAGGCCTTATCCAGACATCCGTGAATAAATACGTGTTTTGTCCATGCTTTTCTCAGATTGCGCTTGTACCCATTATAGTCTATGTTGTTCTTCACATGTTCATGGTTTTTTTCGCATGAGAAAATCACTGATAAAACATTGAGAGTAAAAACTTACACACTCATGAAAACTGGACATTTTTTTGTGCCAGAAAAATCATTGATACAAAAGTAGTTGTGGCTCGCAGCACTCCAATATTGGACATTGACAAAGAGCACATTGGCTCAAAGAAGACGCAACGTCAAAGAAGTTCCGAGGAGTCCAGTTGGAAAAAATTCAATAGAAGAAAGAGACAACATCCAATTTAGGTGAAACAAACTTCAAGGTTTCATTTATTGTGCCATAGATGCCACGTTTCAACCAGTGGTAGGTCTTTTTCAAGCATGAATAAATGGAACCTTGAAGAAAAATCATTGATGTCTGAATTAGAACTTAGACCTGGTGCACTTGCTTTTAAAATCCATGCAAAAGTAGCTGAGTCCATGAATTCCCCTAAAGACACCTTTAATTGTATAAATATTACAAACACCTGAAAAAAACAAAAATATATGTAAAGTATTACACAAATGATCCATTAACAGGTGATCGATACACCCAACTGGGATAATGTAAAAACCATTGAGTGGTCACAACACTTTCCGAGCATAAGGGATTAGGCCTTGGACCCAGAAAAAGCAACATTTTCCCTAAATGTAAATCCTACCTATGCCGGAAAATGTTGGCACCCTATGATCATGACAATGGCGCCCCCGTTTGTCGATAGCTGACCCTAATGACATAACCAATACGACTAATCCAAAATATATGCAAAATGATAGGAAAAAATTAATGTAACTAATGGTATAATCTTTGTGTAGGGTCAACAATAGGGTATGGAATAGTGTGTGATTAAACAATCTGGACCATCTATAAACAGCATAAAATATATTGGAGGGCAGGAAACCCCCCTATACATTAAAAAAGAAGACATGAGGCACATCATATGGACAGTTAAGCTTATTTTTAACACATGCTATGTGAATTAGTTGAAGGAACAAGAATTGTTGTTTATAGATGTGGACCTGGTTTATCTATAGGACACATGTTACATCTTCTCTATGACGTCGTCTCACAGTTAAACACTTCTTGAACCGCGCAGAACACTATGTCCATGCGGATGAACAGATTTCACTGGAGAACCGAGAGTGACCACAGCAAAGGCACGGGCTGGCCTCCTTGATCTCCAGCACCACTCAATCCCATATATCTATGTTTAATTATTCTACAACGAAGACAATGTGTTGTCTTCCCCAGATACTGTACATTACAATCACATTCAAGTAGACAAATTACAAAGGATGTTCCACAATTAACTTGACATTTTGTTGTGAAATTTCAGGTCTATAGCTAGATAGTGAGTTAATAAGGAGACAAGAACAATTTATATTTAATAGTTGCTGTTTTTCCCCTACTAATACAGAATGGGGGAGACAAGTATGGATAATAGATGTCCATCTTCCTTTATTTTGCAACTGTTAACATCCAGTCAAGTGGTCAAGAATCATTGTCAAAGATGACCCCTCTCAGTTGCAATAAAAATTGCTAATTTTTATTTATTATGTTTTTCTATCATATTCCGCAGCACATACATTATCAGCATACATTATCATAGCTGTCCTCTGACCACCCTGTAGGTGAGTATAATAAAAGTTATTTTTCAGTTCTACTAGGTCGAGTTGGGGACAGATATGCAGCATTATAGAGTGCTGTTTATCAGCCCTGAAAGGTGATGGCCATAACTCGTATCGGCCAAACCTGGGGACAGGTTCCCTTTAAGCCAAGTTACTGTAAAGTAGGAAATATTGTGGAACTCAACAATATTAAACCTTTCTTGCTCATTAGTAGTCTGGCCAAATGGTTAAAAGTAGTAAGAACTTTTTGCCCATTGAAATTAGGGTGCAATTCACATTGAGTCTATATATCTAGGGAAATTATGGTACGCTGCTGTAATACCATAATTTCCCTCGGGATCAATAAAGTGTATTGTATTGTATCGTATACACAGTGTGTGTCTATATGGGGTATCAATGTGGTGGGTTTGAAGAACTTCTCACAAAATGTGCGTTTATGTAGCCAGTATGCCAGTATACAGTATGCGGCACATTGTAGGGAATCATGTGCAATTAATAATTCATGAAAAATAAATAATTCTATATAATTCCAAAACATAAATAATGCAAGACCATAAATGCCTTTACGCTGCATGTCAGGAATTAACCAGTTATTTTTAAGTTCCTGCAGCCGTATTTCACTTAATCTGGGCCATCATCGCATGATCCTGTCATCATATTTCCTCCTTGGTTCCTGAGAATCTTTCAGCACTGACATGATACATCCACGATGTGCTTCATTGCTTGGAAATAATTCCTGTCATTTCCTATGTCATAACTTCACACATTACCTTGTATCTATCTGACAAATGACAAGCATTTTTTGTATATTTCAATCTGCATGCAGACAATTGTCTCCAGGACGGACGGTACATGTGACTGGAGCTTTTAGTGTTTTTATACGAGTGTGACTGCGTGTAGACCCTTTGATGTCGGAATGCTTCTGCTCTGCCGCTCGGTGCAAGATGCACCGTTGCTCTTTTATCACTGGCCATTAATGTTATATAGTGATATTGACGATGAACACTGTAGGTTTTCTTTGACCCCCAGAATCTGCTGCCCAGATGTTCTGGCTTTTACAGCCATATAATATTGGGTATCTCTACACTTATGTGAGCAAAGTCACGTGACCTATGACTCCCTACTTCTGAAATCCAAATATCTCACATTATATTTCCCATGGCATCATTTTTAATATAGAAGTATACAGCTGATATTGTCTATTGCTAGTGCATCTTCGCCTTAGGTAAAGGAAGCCTAGCTATGACTTAAAGGGAACATGTTTTGTAAAATATCGCTAATAACCTGCAGATATGGGGTTAATCTGCCGGTTAACAGCGTTATGAACTTGTCCGGTGCCCACATCTAGAGCCCCACTGCCAGGAGGAAATGAACTTTATTCCCCCCGGAAGTTTTGATCTTTCAGTCGTGGGGATGGCGCCAGCAGAGTTTCAGTTGCCACTCTGTGTAAGGAGAGCGGTGGCTGGAACCATGCTGATGCCACCCCTATGACTGGAAGCCAAACACTGTCGAGAGCAATAAAGTTCATTTCTTCCCGGCAGGGAGGTTCATAATGCTGTTAACCTGCAGATTAACCCCATATCTGCTGGCTAATAGTATTATTTTACATGACAGGCTCCTTTAAATTGAATAAGTCCCAACACTATGTTCTATGTTAGAACTTGGCCACCTGGAGGGATCCTCCTGTCTTGATTTCAAGAGAGAAGTTATTCACTTGTGGTGGTAAGTATTACTAGACTGTGCTACTTGCTTCAATGACTCCCATTTTAGTACCCACAAAGGATATTACACTGAATGATATTTTAAATATTTTTTATTGGAAATTATAATACCCAGAATCTCTATGGCAAAGAGATCACTACAAGAAAAGGATATCTAGCTGTGAAGATATTAAATGCTATAATTTAGCTTGCTTCGCGTGACATCTAAAATTTTGTCTGGAAGGCAAAGACAATTTTACTGATTTGTAGCAGGGAAAATCATGTCTTATACCATTGGCGTATCCTACATAAATACATGCTGTGAGGCAGTGACCCCCGTTACAGCTAGAGGGCACTTTATGTTCCCCTCTGGATACGCAAGGAGGTGGATTGAGGCCATGGGAGTGCATGGCAGTTGCAGGAGTAACTGTGATGGGGAGACAGTGACTGGCATCATTGTGAATGGCCGGTATGTGTCACAGAGACGGAGGATGTCCTCTGCGCTGTAAGCCCGAAATGTTGTTGTTCTGGGACCTGTAGTCCCACAAGTGTTTGCTTAGTTTTAAGCGGGGCTTACAGGGTTAGTCGTGAGCTGGGTGGGACTGGCTAACCACACACACCTCCCAGCTATGGGGGTGGTTTCAGCTACATAATATGACTGTGGTTTGGGACGCATGATGAGAGTTGTAAGGTCCTGAAGGTCTCTGTGTTGGAAGGTCCTGTGTGTGTGTGGACCGGATTCCTGAAAAGCACGGGGTGAGGTCATGGACCTGTAGAGCCTGTGATGGCTACTGTGTTGGAGAAGCTACCATCCTTCTTAGGGTCTGGAACTGTCATGTTTGGTAGTGGAGCAAGTCCGAGTCCGGGACAGTGATCCCAGTTAGGCCGCTTCCCCGGGAACCTAGGACTGACAAGGAGTCAGCGTGTGGAGCGGAGCTCCTGGAAGGTAACCCAGAGTATGGGGGACTGTGTGCACTGATGAGGGTCAGTTAATGAACTGTGCGCTCACCCACGGTAATGGGACGGAGTACGGTCCAGCGTGTTTAGAGACTAAAACTTAATGTCGTGTTCTGGGGACGTACAGTGATGGACTATGCGTGGCGCGGTTTATGATGGTTAAATAAATTGAAATAAGACTGTTTATGTGAGAAACTGTGCCTGTGTGCTTTACTCCCGCTGCCAAGCGAGTGTCCCCCAACACACACAGTAAGCGCTGTCTTACAATGCAAAGGAGGAAAGGAGGGCGATATCTGAAAAAAGAGTGGGATTACAGAGAGTCTAACCACTCCATATACAGTATCAAAGTAAGTAAAGGGCTTTACAGGGGACATTGTGCTATCTGTCAGATAGATTGGGAGAAAATATTCATTTATATTTATATGCAAATTATGCTTGGAGCTTTGTGGGTGGGTTTGGAAAGTCTGGAATACCCTTTCTCTCACAGTTTTACCATACAATGGCATGTAAAAGTTTGGGCACTCCTGTACTGTTATTGTGAACAATTAAGCAAGTTGAAGATGAAATGATCTCTAAACGGGCTAAAATTAACCCCTTAACGACCAGAGGTATTTTTGTTTTTGTTTTTTACTCCCCTTCTTTCCAGAGCCATAACTTTT
>VIAB01010798.1:71697-82131 GCA_009801035.1 Oophaga pumilio | reverse complement strand
AATGCTTTAAAATGGAAAGCCAAACCAGAGAGACATGGAAGAAAGTGGAAGACTACTATTCGAGTGGATGGAAGAATAGACAGAATGGCAAAGGCTCAGCCAATGATCAGCTCCAGGATGATCAAAGACAGTCTCAAGTTACCTGTGAGTACAGAGACAGTTAGAAGCTTGTGTGAAGCTAATCTCTTAGTAAGAAATCCCCACAAAGTCCAACTGTAAAAAAAAAAAAAAAAAAAGACGTACTGAAGCAGATACAATTTTCCAAAGAATACATCAACTGGCCTAAAGAGGAATGGAGAAACATTTTGTGGACTGATGAAAGTAAAATTGTTTTTTTTGGGGTCCAAGTGCCGCAGACAGTTCGTCAGACGACCCCCAAACTCTGCATTCAAGCCACAATACACTCTGAAGACAGTGAAGCATAGTGGTGCAAGCATCAAGATATGGGCATGTTTCTCTTATTATAGTGTCAGACCTATTTACCGCATACCAGGGATCATGGACCAGTTTGCATATATTAAAATACTTGAAGAGGTCATGTTGCCCTACGCTGAAGAGGATATGCCCTTGAAATGGGTGTTTCAACTAGACAACAACCATAAACACACCAGTAAGCGAGCAAAATCTTGGTTCCAGTCCAACAAAATTGAGATTATGGAGTTGCCAGCCCAATCCCCGGACCTTAATCTGATAGAACACTTGTGGGGTGACAATAAAAATGCCGTGTCTGAGGCAAAGCCAGCGAATGCCAAAAAATTGTGGGATGTAGTCCAAGCATCCGGGGCTGGAAGAGCAGTTGGCAGGGGCCAGAAGTTGACTCTATCTATGCAACATAAATGTGCTGCAGTTCTAAAACTGTGGGTATACTGTACAACTAAATATTGGATTAGTGATTCACAGGAATGCTACATCCACAAAAAAGCACATATTGTGAGTTTGTAAAGACAAATGCAGACACTGCTATTTTTTAGAATAGCTCAATATTCATTTTTTGCTATTTTCTCTAAATTATATACATTTCTCTTCATTTTTTGAATTATAAAAGAGTGTGTAATGTTCTCAATGCATGGAAATAAAAATAAATATGAAGATTTTGTGATTAACTGTTTTTCAAAACACTGCTATTATTTTGAACGTTAGTATCTCCTAATGCTGCATGATTTTTTTTTTTTTTATTATTACTTATTTTGGATTCTTGACAATCTAATATATGGAGTGACAGAAAAAAACACAAAAGGCCATGTCCGCTCCCCAGATATAGTATAGGATATGTTTACACCTGTTTTTTGCAATGTTTTTTTTCCCGCATGAAGAATGCAGAGTTTTGGTAGGAAAAATGCTGCATAATGTCTTTTTGATGCAGTTTTTCTCATGTGTTTTTCAACCTTTTTTATGCATTCAATTGAATCACAGCATCCAAGCTGAAAGAATTGTCATGTTGCTGCTTAAAAAAATGCACTGCAGTTAAAAAAAAAAAAAAAAAACAAGGAAAAAAGTGTAAATGAGATTTTTAAAAAAATCTCAATCTCATTTGTTTCACTGCTACTCTAAAATGCTGCACTTTCTCTGCAATAAACAATACCTTATGTTGATATTTTTCTAAAGAAAAGCAAAATAGTTGTATATTCGTTTGCCAGTTCATTAAATATGTCTGCAGGCTGAAAATCACATAAGGGATTGTTGATGACTATATATAGGCTCATTTGATATTTATTTGGATTTCAAGAGAAACGGTCACCAGGGATTGCTATGTATTCTGAGAGTACCAGTAGAGACACTGTTTCCAGCTATGTGTCATTTATTAGGTTGTGACTTGCTGTTTCAATACAATCAATGTTTTTGTTAGAATCTATTCCGTTTGACCATCTGCCATCTTGTTGTGGTTTCTGGCTGCTGGTCTGTTTTCCCCTGGTACTGGGCTTGTCGTTGGTCAGGTGATTGTATCACCCTTTATTACCCGGCACCTGCCTCCCAGTACTTGCTGGACATCAGTGTTAATCCGCTTGAGTTCTGGCTTGGAGCCTTGATAGCTTTGTACTATACTTCATGCAGTTCTGGGAACTCTAGTTCTGCTTGCTTAGTCTTTTTGTTTTTTTTCCTTTTGATTCTGCAGCTTCCTCTATTTCCCTGCTAGGAGGTTACAAGTGTTTTGTTCCCAGTCCCTAGATCTTTCAGGGATCCTCTTCCCCCACCTTCAGGTCTTCGCTTGAGTCTAGACTAGGATCGTCGGTGGGTCTATTCGCAAGAAATAGGTCGCCCGCTCCATCGTAGGGATCGAGTCTAGTCCTAGTGCAGGGTCAGATCCCCCCCGCTCTATTCCTGATTTGCAGAACCATAACAGTTTTATCAGCAGGAGATTCTGACAACAGGAGAAACTACCTTGTGCCTACTAGTACAAAAAAGTCCCCAGCATCGATTAGCAGCTTTCTGTCACTATACATTTTACGCTAAAAGCTGCCATCAGTGGTTTGGGTGGGTTTACACAGAGCTCAAAGCAAGAATAAAAGTGTAAGAATTCCTATAAAAATGTAATTGAAGTCCTTTCTTGTTTTATTAACAGAACTGTCTTCTAACCCACTTAACCCCTTCACAACGTCCACCATACATGTACGGAGCGTGTCGGAAGCGGGTGTATGGAGTGGGCTCACTCAGCGATCCTGCTGCATACCCGTCAGGTGATGGCTGTGTATTGCAGCCACGACCTGCCCTAAACAATGTCAGATAGAGCAGTGCTCTACTCACGATTATTTACTTGTCAAATGCTGCTGTCAATCTCGGAGAGCGGCATTTAACACGTGCCGAAGTGCACGCACGTCATTGTGTTCGCACATCGGTGCGCCCATGACATGATCACAGGTCAAAGGAGACCATGATTTCTGCTACATGCAGCAATGTTGTCACATCACTGTATATAGCACAAGCGATCAGACAAACGCATCTTCCAGTCCCCTTAGGAGGCTAACAAGAACAGTAAAAAGAAAAAAAAGAGGTATTAAAAAAAAAACTAAAAATTCAAATGTGTACAGAAAAATAATAAGCGCTATGGCTCCGTGAAGAAGGGGAAGAAAGAATGGAAACGCAAGAATTGAAATTAGCTGTGGCTTGAAGGGGTTAATAAATTGTCTTTGCCAGATGGGGGTTACCTAGTGCTGCCCCCTTTTCTGAGCTCATACACCTGATTGAGTTGATAGCAGGTTTATATTTGCACTTTAATTTGCACCAATTTCTTAAGCCAGTTTTAATTTCCAGAATGGCTGGGTTGATTGCAAAAACAAGCATATTTATCGTATGGGGGTCGGTAGCCCAAATCGGACTTCAGCACGCAGGTAATCTGTTTTAATGAGGGAGAAATGGCCGCCGGGTTCTTGATCAGGTGATAAATCAAACGCAAACAGGGTGAATCCGTCCATAAACTCTTCACGATCTATGGCCATGGCACAATCCGCTTTCTGCTTACTGAATATATGGGCGAGAGCCATATACTCTGATGGCTAAATTAGGATTATAAGGCCTCGCCGGGATCTGCTGCCCATCCAGGTAGAGGGCTGCGTGGTTGACATTGTAGTGATGGAAGAGCAGCAGGTTTCTGGCATAAGAGCCGCTAAATGCTTCATTATCTACAAAGCCCAATATAACCATTTTAGGTATCTGTCCTAGGAAGAGATTCTCGTGGTTTGTGATCCGTGTTCCAGCGGCTATACTATACACTTTCATGCTTGTCTGGTCAATAGCGTACTTGGCTGTTGCTGACAAGAGGGCCTGACTGTGCCCTATTCGGACTGCCGGAGATACCTGCACTCTCTTTACAAAGAGAGCAGCTTGCGTGATTTACACTTTCAGTGGATCGGCCTCAGCCGACATGAGGCAGAAAGTGTCCTTATTTCTCGTTATCTTAACGATCGAGTCCTTTCAATATTCGCTTTGGTTGATTAAATATATCAACAAAAATTGGCCCCAAAAGATCCAGAGGTTTGGAGCGGGAAGTTGCAGTGGCTCTTTTAACAAATCCCGCATTTGCTCCATCCAAGCTTCGGTCATTATGTTGTCCCGCTGTGTCTTTATAGAACAATCTGGTGGTAAATTGTGAGGACAGTGTCAGCGAGCTGTAATTTAAAAGGGTCTCTATGTATGCTCTATAGCTGTAGAGATTGTCCGATTGTGAGATAACTCGGTCGCCCAGAGTAATATTGACCTGATTAAAAAGAGTGGCTAGAGGATAATTTATGAGCGCTAAACGCGCGTCATCGGCGATAGCTGAATTATCCTGCTTGACGATGCGACAATTTATGTACAGCAGGGTGTTATTCAGGTCGTAATAATAATTCCCGCTACCTGATATGAAAAATTCCAGCGGGGCATTGTCCGACAGAGCAGCAACTGGTTGAACTTCTACAAATAGGGATTTCTCTATACTCGTCTGTGTCGGGGGTATGTAAAAAATATCCAGTTCAGAATTTGCGCACTCTACAGAAGCATCATGCAGGAAAGCCATGTTGATCAGAAGATGTCCTCCTCAGCTCATCTCATTAGTTTCTGACGGGGTCATCTCTTGGTTGTTTTTTTTATTCATGAGCATCAGGGCTAAAGGGGGGCTTGAGCGCCTCTTTCTTTTTTGTGATTTTTTAGTGACTTAAATTAGCCCCACGCCATCTTGCTGAGGCTGCATATTTATCCTGTTCATAAGGGCTGATGAGACAGTAGTGACAGCGTCTTTAGCAATGTTTTTGACAGCAGTCTTCACGTGGGGCTTTACCAATTCTAAGCCTTTTCTGAAAAGCGGTACTGCGTGGCGAAATAAGCCTTTAAATATCCCCGCCAGACCGAATCCATACATGTACTCAGTTACACTGAACCCCTCTCACCCGTGCCCCGACTGAGCAATATAGTAGCGGGCATAAACAGCGGGTCTCCGTACGGCCTTTGAGACACCATTTTTAGCGTGCTAATTGAGCCTCTTCTGGAAATGTAGTCTCACAATACTCTTTCCGTACTTGAATTTAACGGGGGTGCCTTGGTCTGATAAGATGGAGATTGTCACAGAATCAAAATGATGCTTGCATAAGGGCACGTAATCGGTTTGTGTGTATTGAAGAGTGGTAATTTCGCCGCTCTTGTCGCTTATCTGCGCCGTTCACAGAAGCTGTACGTAACTATCCCCCACAAGCTGATGCTGAATTATATCTGTATACACATATAATGTATAAAACCCCGCTTTTATATCTGCAAAATCTTCTTCCGCTCAGCTTGGTTATTATCGTATGCCTCGATGTATGGTTGGAGTCCTAAAATATGCGCCAATTTCTGACCCGGGGCAAACTGCATCGTAGGGGAATCCGGTTGTGTAACACTCTGCTTCACATCGTCATAGCACAGCTAAAATCTGTTGCTGGCAATCTTCAAAATATCAATTCTCTCATTAATAGCCCGTATGAGGTCTGTGATTGTGGAATAAAAACCCGACTTTATGTAATATTCCTTTAGCACATCGCCGCGTTTTCCTATATAGAAATTCCCATCATACCGCTCAAATGTGTACCATGTATGGGGGTATTAAATCTCAGTTAGAACAACTTCGTATTGGCCTGAAAGATGAACTGGCTTAGATAATTTTGTGGTATACTCGGCGATTGTATTTTTGGGATATATATCGCCAGACGCGTTGGACGGGAGCGTTATAAAGAATGATCCAGCTTCCATGGTTATATGTCTGTCCGCTCCGAAGCGGCTATCCAGGAATTAAATTTCTCCGGATACCCACGCCATTTAATATAGCAGTGAATCGCGCCCCTGACATGTTTTTTTCTCAAAATCTTCTCTATTCGGTAGACACGATTCTCATCGAAAGGTATTTTTTGCAGCATTCCTTATAAAATGATCCCTCGACAGCTTTGCCCGCTAAATCGCTAATTTTATAAAGAGGCTTATGAAATTTATTGGAGATGGCGGTAATTAAAAATATCTCCTCGCTGAAGGTCTGCTCATAACCTTTCGTAAAAGGGTTCTTAAAACGGGATATCCTGACATGATCTCCAATTTTTAAAGAGGGTTTAATACGTTTATTAGTCATACTAGCGCTATAAATATTTTTCCATATTTGTAACGAGTTCTGCTTCGTCACATCGCACATACGGATGCGTATCGTGGTGTGGAAGGTGTGATTGTAACTGTGTACCAGACCGGGTAAAATATCGATATACCTAAAGGTATTATGCTTCGTGAGATAGCGCCACATACGAGTTTTTAATGTACGATTAAATCGCTCTACTATAGTGGCCTTTATGGTATTGTTGGTAAAAAAAATTATGAATTTTATGCATTTTACAAATACGCTTCATGTGCGAATTCATAAATTCTTTGCCACGATCCGTCTGTAATTTCTGCGGCGTACGTCGGTCGCCTTCAAATATTAATTCGAATGAAAGAGCTACAGTTGCGCCGGTCTTGTTGGGCATCGCGACAATCCACGCGTGTTTGGAGAGTACGTCAATCACAGTCTGGAGATATTTCACATCATAATTTTCCCTTGAATATTCAATTAAGCTAACCAAATCCGCTTGCCACTGCGAATCAACATCCGAGACATAAATCTTATTCCTGTCGAGCCTTCTCCTTACAGGTTTATGAAGAGTGTAAGCATCTTGTTTATTCAGCCAATCGATCGCTTCATGTTTTTTTATACCGCTCTTTCTAACTTCTCTGAATAGGCTCACAATACCGCTGTATGAGGCTGGAGCTTCAGGCGTGAAATATTGCTTCTCTAATATTATTTCAGCGCGTTTAGTCACCATGATTGGATAAATGAATCTGTGGGAATGATCAGAAGTTCATGCGTATAAAATGGCGGATATTAATTCGGTTATATCGTAATTGTATTAATACACGCAATAATTGTGCTAGCAGAAGACTTGTGTAGGAAGGGGACATAACTGGATTTTTTTTTTTCTGTGTCTTTCTGGGGAGTGTTGACAGAAGGCGTGTTCTCTCTGCTACCCGTAATAAATTCAGGGACCTGCTGGGTGCTAGGAGAGGTGTCAGTTGTAAACTTTCAGGAGACATTCTAACCAAGCATCTCTGAATTAATCTTAATGTAAGTATATACAGAACTCTGAAATTTCTATTTTGTCTCATGAATATGTACAATTGCTCAATTATATTTAAGTATGCATGGTTAAAGACGCTATTTGTTTTAATAATTTACCAGTGTTTTCATAGTTGAGCTATATTTGTTTTAATAATATATCCCTATATTCATGATGGTATAATGTATGTAATACATCGGTTAATAGATGTTAAGATCAATTTTAGTAGCGTATTCACGCCTGTGGTGTTTACTCTTGTATAAAGACTTATTCTGTTTTACGCATGTTCTGGCTAATATAGTTATATTTATGCAGTAGGCGCAAATTTAGTTCGCTTACTATATAAACCGTATTTGCAACGCTGTAGAATTAATATAGATAGCGGCGAAAATTCACACACAATTTTATTTTAGATGGAGGGGCATAAGCTATATCTGTTTTAATAATATAAACGTGTATCCATCACGCTATATTTATGTAATACACTAGTTAAAAGCGCTATTTGCTTTAAAATAATCTGCACCATTGCAATACATACCTAATATTATCTAGTTATATATGCTGTGTTGATAAGTTGTAACGATGCATGGCCTACTTAATACCTTACCCTTTTTTATTTAAGATGGAGTCCAGATATTCTTGCGCTCAATATGATACTTTGCTTTCATCCGAACAATTAGGTATGTTTTATAGCGTATATAGTGTGTGATGTATTCTCGTGTTGTCTGAGTCTGTGCTTTGTATATAAATGATATATTTCATTCTTTCTTATTTAAGAAGAAAGAGCGCATCCCGACTACCTCAATGACAACCTGTTCATTACGCAGAATTATGAGCCCCTTGATTTTGTAACTCTGAATCCATTAGAGAATAATAACTCTGCTAGCAACCAGCGTACGTCTATTTTTCAGCAGACTGTCACAGGCAAGAAACCTATATGTACAGTATATCCGATGATTTAAACCTGTGTATCTAGACAGGGAACTAAATACAATTTCTCATACAGATACCGGTCTGCTCCAAGCGGGCTGTGTGGCTGAAAACAGTGCTGCATCTGAACCAGGCTAACACCGAGATTCCGATGTTGAGCTCATGGAGGATCCCCAGGATTCAGATGTTGAGTTCGTAGAAGCTGACTATAATCCTGTAACCCGCGCGATACCCGACGCTCCTAAAAGATGCGGGAATTCGTTAAGCACGCTGCTCAGGAATAGAAAAGGTAACGGATCCTTGAAACACGCACAATTCTCACTTTTTGTGTGCATGTATCCTGTGTAGATATCATTTCTTCGATAACTAGTAGATATATTTTATTTACATGTGTCAAGCTAGTAGCGTATCTTTGAAATACATACGATCCCCAGCTTTGTGTATGTATCCTGTGTAGATAGCATTTCTGGGGTAGCTAATAGTTATATTTTATTTACAGCTGATAAACTAGTGGCCAGGAGGTTGCAATTTGAAAAAGAAAATATCCCCATACGACACCGATCGAGCAGCGAGATGCCCGCTAATTCAGCAGCCTCAGAAGTGCAGTACCTGAGTCATACTTGTAAGTATATATGTCTACTCTGCTCTATAGTGTATTTATACAAACAATCATACAGTGATTTCACAGATAGCTGGTGCGGCTAGCTTTTCAAATATTGCGTTGAATCAGAGTAAACTGAGTCGTGTAGCTTTTCCTATATTACGCGTGATTCGCGGCTAACTCTACCATGTATCTTTTCTTTAGTTATAACGAATTTTCAATCATGAGTTTTGCACCAGCGCAAGTTCGGATCGTCGCTGGATCCGCCGCAAAGAGCTAATGCGCCTGTGAGAACAAAGCCTCTTTCACTCAGCTGTGTTGCGGATCGAGAAGAAACCCCCGTGACAGCCGTACACCCCGGGAATACGGAGCGTAGTAGGCGGAAGAATTTACGGCTGTGTCAATCTACACATTCTGCAGATATTACCCCGGCAGAGCCGTCTAGCAATTTAGGCAATGCATTACCTCTAAAGAAATGCACGCATGGCGTCGTGTAAGTAAGAAGCAGAAGGTTGATGATCGATCAGCTTACACACTGACACCTGTGTGGGCTGATGAGCACGTCAAAATGTTTCTTGATATGTCTGCACAGTACGCGCATACCAAACTTGTGCAGAACAAGCTAAAATCTTTCTGTGACACGTATGAAAGACTGATAAATGCATGTCCAACACCTGACCTTATCGTTGAACTATGATTTTAACTCCTTCCCGACCTGTGACACAGCGTATGCGTCATGAAAGTCGATGCCAATCCGACCTGTGACGCATACCCTGTGTCATGAAAGGATCTCGTTCCTGCGAGTTGGGTGACCAGGGTCACTGAAAGGTCACCCGACCCGCAGGCACAAGACCCTTTGTGCTTCACCACAGGGGGGTTGGCTTAACCCCCACGTAGCTATGATCGCTCTGATTGGCTGTTAAAAGTGAAACAGCCAATCAGAGCAATCTGTAATATTTCACCAATGAAATTTGGTGAAATATTACAATCCAGCCATGGCCGATGCTGCAATAGCATCTTCCATGGCTGGAGACCGAGATCCAACCCCCCCACTCCGAGTGACGGCGGTGATCGGCCGCCGCCACCGATTGATGGCGACTATCGGTCGCCGCCGTCACTATCTGCTCCCTTCCTCTTTTTTCCGGTCCCCCAAGGCCTCGATCGCCCCCCTAGGTCTCCGATCCCCTCCTCACCTTCCGACCCCCCCTACTCACCTCTCCCGGTACTCCGATGTCCCTCAGTCCGGCCCAGCATCCATCCGGGATTCTTCATGGGCGCCACCATCTTGCAAAATGGGCGCATGCGCAGCGCGCCCGCCGGCCGGCAGGTACATAAATTTATTTTGATCACTGTGATACTCTCTCACAGTGATCAAAATAAAAAAAAAAATAAATAAACGCCCCCTTTATCACCCCCATAGGTAGGGACAAATAAAATAAAGAATTTTTTTTTTCTATTAGGCCCTGTGCACACGTTGCGGATTTTGCTGCGGATCCGCAGCAGATTTGGAGCTGTGGATCTGCAGCAGATCCGGAAACCATGTACAGTACAATGTAAATAAATGGTAAAAAAACCCGCTGTGCACATGCTGCAGATTTTTCCGTTTCCATTATAGGTGTAAAACCGCAGGGCAAATCCGCACAAAAACCGCAGTAAATCCACGCTAAATCTGCAGGTAAAATGCAGGTCGTTTTACCTGCAGATTTAGCAAAATCCGCATGGAAAAATCCGCAAGTGAATCCACAACGTGTGCACGGGGCCTTAGCGTTAGGACTAGGGTTAGCTCCTATTGCAGCAGACTCCTGCTTCTCCTGCTTCCACAGC